>PVJH01033708.1:0-21334 GCA_004026705.1 Nesogale talazaci | reverse complement strand
TTTGTGTGTGCTTATCTGAAAATAAGCCATTAGTGACTTAGTTTGGAGTAGACATAATGTACTAATTTTAGTCATCAGAAATATGTTCTACTTATTAAAATGTTCCATTTACATTCATTATGAAAACAGGCCACTTTGAAAAGCCCTTATCTATACACAACAGAGAGGAGCAGTTTTACCCTCTAGGAATTCATCATGAGCCATTGGAGAACCTGACACATCCTTGCACATCTAACTTATAGCTCCCTTAAGTATATTTCAGTACAGACTCTCAGATGATTAAGTGAATTTCACTCACTCATGTATTTGCATAGTTTAAAGATCCACAACAAAACTAAGGGTTCTGTTTTGGGAGGTAAAAATTTGGGTTCAACTGATGGGCCAACACAAAACAAAACAAAAAACACATGAAGCTTTTCAAGTGCTTATAGAAATCAAAGTTTATACTACATATGAGTTATTGTTTCTCTGTTAGCTCTTTATCTCAATTATGCCCTTTGTTTCCTCTTTCACTTCTCCTCTTCCTCAGAATTTCTACCTTACGTTGGCCAGTTTGCTGGTCTTTATCATATGTATCATTTATGTGGAGGACCGTAAATCATTTAAGAAGAGAGTTTTACCCATTTGTGGTGGTCACATATTTGAGATGTCAATTTCATAATTGAGATGTAGGAGTGGAGTCTAGCCTGTTAATCTGGAGATAGCCATTGAGTAGCCAATGAGGCCTCTGTGTGGGCATGCCTTTCTCCTGAGACTTCTGGGAAGTCTCACAATATTTCTCTCATGGAGATAAGAGGCCATCTCTCCAGTTGTGGAGAGTCAGTCTCGGAGATGATGTACTATGGACAAGACAAGATGGCAGTGTCTGAGAAGCTGGAAGAGAAACCACACAGCCTTATCCTGATGGAACCAGACCTCTGAAGCTGGTGAAGCCACATGGAGACTCCTGCCAGTGCTGAGTTGCTTCTACCACCTCTGGATGCTGTTGATAGACCCTGAGCTCTGGAAGCGAGGAGCCAGGGGGAGAGCTCTGCCAGTGCCCAGATTCTGCACCCACTGGCTTGTGACTTCGTCAGTTGGAAGGAGACTTTGTGGACTGGTATTGGGCATATGGGCTAATATCGAATTTATGACTTTGGACTGGACTGTGTTGGGATGCTTTCTCAATGTTCCATTCCTTTTGTATATAAACCTTTCCCTTATATCCATATGTATGCCTACGAATTTGTTTCTCTAGTTTACCCGGACTAACATCATTTTTAATGTTCCTTTTATCATTGTTCCAAGGAAATGAAATCTAAAAATGAAAAGATAAAATATATCTGACTGACTATTGTGTCATCTGAAATGATGGACAGGACACTATTAGGAGATATCGTAGTAGTGGTAAAAGCTAAAGAAATATATTTCTGTTCTAGAGAAATGCAATGTTAAGTAGGATTTGTTTTGCATATGTTTTTGGTAGAAACCCTATCAGGTAGCTACAACAAATCTGCTCTAACACGATCTGATTTTCCCTCCATTTGTTATGGCCTGAGTTGTGCCCTCAGAAAGATAAGTGCTTCTGGCAGTCTTGGTGGCATATTCACTCAATGGCAGGAGGGGTTGAGTTGAATTGGGAAAGAGAAACTGAAGTTCTAAGACCAGTTCTCATGAATGTGCTCTTATTTAGAAATAAAGTCTTTTGTGCAAAGTGACTCTTGGGTTTGATCCACCAAGTTTTCTACAAGGAGCGGTATCTATATCACTTTGTTCAAACATTTCAGTCGGTATCCTATCAATTTCTGGAGCTTTGGTTTGGACTAATGTTATCAGTTCTGTTTGAACTTCTTCCTTAAGCTTCCTTCGTTGTTGTTCATAGGATACTTCCTGCAATGGAGGGATGTGAGCTGGTTCTTTTTAGTTCAGTGTCTCTATATATTCTATACGTCTTCTTTTCATGCTTCCTGCATCATACAACATTGGGTCAGTAGAAATTTTCAAGGTTGCAACTTGAGGCTTGAAATTTCTCAAGTTCTTTCTGTTTAAGATATGTTGAGCATGTGATACTGTTTTGATTTTCTAACTCTAGATATTTGCATATTTCATTATAACATTTCACTTTGCCTTCTCAAGTTTCTCTTCAAAATTTTCTATTCAATATTTTACTTCATTTCTTCTATTTTTCATACTCTACTCTTTATTCAGAGCAATTAAAACCACTGAAACATAAAACTTTCCCCTAGTTCTTTAATGTACGCCCCCCCCCCCGTTACACTAATATGACCCCAATTCTACCTTACAAATCTAGCTAAACCATAGCATGTACATGGGCACAGATAAAAACTGGGAACACAGAGAATCCAGGGCACATAAACACTTCAGGACCAACATTGAGTGTTGCCATAGCAGCAAGGTAAAGGGAAGGTGCCGGGCGAAAGGGGAAACCAATCACAATGACCTACACGTAATCCCCTCCTAGGGGGTTAGACAACAATGTCTCTTAGGGAGACATTGACCACTGAAAGGCATGCAGAAAATAAAATTTATAAATTGTCAAGTGTTCAAGGGGGAGGGAGGCTGGGGGAGAGTGGGGAAAAAATGAGAGCTGTTACCAAGGGCTCAAGTAGAAAGAAAATGTTTCAAAAATGATGATGACAACAAATGTATAAATATGCTTGATTTAATGGATAGATGAATGAATTATGATAGAATCTCTTTTGACATCCACTTTGATTTACTCTGACATCTACCACTTCTTGGTCAGTGTGTCGTACTATGGTGACTTAAGTGTTGCTGTGATGCTGGAAGTTATGTCACTGCGATTTCCAATACCAGCAGGGTCATCCAAAGTGAATAGGTTTCAGCAGAGGTTCCAGGCTAGGAATAGGCTGTCCACTTCTGAGGAATCAGTCTCTGAAAATCTTATGGATAGCATCAAAACATTATCAGATAATCTTAAATAGGCTTCCTTGGCCTGAACATTATGTGTGCTTGTATTTACCCATTTACTTAATTATGTAACTGGGAGGCACTAATGGTTAAACACTCACTGTTAACTGAAAAACTGAAGATCTGAACCCAATCGGAGGTGTCCTGGAAAAAAGGCCTGACAATCTGGTTCTGAAGTGCCAGAGCCTGGAAAACCCGATAGAGTACAATCTGACTCTGATCTAAGGAGATTGTCTTGAACCTGTACAATCTATTCTAAGGAGATTGTCTTGAATCTGACCGGATCCGTCTTCAGTTGTTCATCAATGGGGTTTATGTAGAATCTTTGTCATCAGTGCATGCCCAGCTCCTGGCAGTCTCTGGCATCTCTGGGTGATATAACTAGTTAATGTGCAGCTGATAACCAGAAGCGTCTGATAAGAATGGTCTGATGATTTACTCCTGAGAACTCAACCACTGACAACTTTATGAATTACAATTACACGATCACATACACGAGGTTATTATGACTTGGAAAACTCACAGCACTTGGTTTCTTACAATGTCTCTAGCATTCAATCCCAATTATGAAACTAATGAAGGATGGATAGATGGATGAAATAAAGCACTCCAAGAGATGTTTGGGTGAAATGAGAGGGAATACCTATCTGCTTGATTCATCCTACTCTGCTGCCCATTCCATCTGTCCTCATCTTGTCCTTGATCCCAGAACCATTTACAGAATAGGATTTTAAGGTGTCTGGATAAGGGAATCCGCTAAAAGTCAATTTTAAGACAGAAAAAGGAAGGATGACATTCTAGGGAATCCTGTTCACAATTCCTGTCAGTATCTTCCTCCATTGCAAATTTCAGCCCAAGGCAAGCAGCTCTACTTTCCTGGACCAGCAAGCTCAGCCTCCTGAATTAACTGTCCAGAGGCATCGCATTCTTTAAGCCAGCCACTTCACAAAACCCATGTTTCACGTGCTCTGTATGTTGGGAATGTATGTTCCCCTGTCCTCTACTCTGGCTCCTGTGCTGCTGCTGCCGTTTGATGCTATTCTGTCCAGAAGGTTCACTGTGCAGGGACCTAGGGTCCACAGGGTCCTGCTTGGAATCTCTCCTCAGGCTTCTCAGAGGGCTCCTTTCATTCACAGCCTGATGCCGCTCCAGAGAATCTTGCTTGCAATTACTCACAGCTGACTTCCATCCGTGATTTCCCCACCTTCTTATCAGACCCATGCAGGGAAACCTCGATTGGTGAGAGATAGAGACAAAGGCTGGAGGAGCCACATTAAATAATTCACTGCCCCTTCAAAAGTGTTGAATTAAGAACAATAAAAGACATTTGAATGGCACGTAAGAATTTACATAATTGTAATTCAATTGCACAAGACTAAATACACATATATTTGAATCCAAGTTATGTTATGTTAAATTGCCTCATATGTATGTGAAAGTGGACAGTGAAAAAGAAAGACTGAAGAAGAATTCTCACCAGATCTATGCAGAAAAAGAAACTTGGGGGGCGTTACAGACTTTGGTTAGAAAAATCACATTAAATAATTTATTTCCCCTGTAGTCATTTGGAATATGATTTTAAAAAATGCTGTAAGAATGTGGAAAAGGAGGGAATTTGGAGTCTTTTAATTAATAAAAATTTCATTGAAGTCATGGAATGGTAGGAAGCTGGATAAATCTACAGTGGAACCCCAGACAGACCTCTATGGTAATCCAATCACAAAGAAGATTGCAATGTGATGAAGCTGAGTTCCAAATCATTTTTATCCATAAGAAATAACTGAAAACCGGTCCATCCATTCTCAACCACCAAGTTTTTATCCTAATCTTGCCTTTTTATACAAAGCATTACACAGAAATTTCAAAGTAAGTAAGTTCAGAGTTAAATAATATAATTTAAATAAGAAGCACACCATTAGAAACATGTTTAACAATTACATCATGGCCCATATCTTAAGATTGATGAGGATCTGGATCTGTGGCCACGGTGGTATTGTTTAGAAGGGAAATCTTCATGAAACCAACGGGTAGATGTTTTTCAGTTTTCCCCTTTCTTTTGTATTAGGATCTAGTTGGCTTTCTCTCAAAAAAAAAAAAATCTAATGTGGTCTGCTGTTGGCATTTCCTTAACTGTTTTCTAAAAGGTTTACTAAGTTAACGTCAACAAAATCAACAGCATGGTTAGTCAGCATGGTTATCACGACGATTCTTTTCAAAAAACGATGTCTTAGGACTCTTTTTTTTAAAAGCTAAGGACAGTACAAAAAGCCATAAAACTAAGAAAATTATAGCAAAATGCTTGAAACACAGCCGCAAAAGTTTTAGACAATGTGTACAAAAAAACGCCAACCAGCACCGAGTGACCGAAACATGAGTTGCTTTTGTGTACGAAAATCACGTGTGTTAGGTTAGATTCCGACGTTTTGTTTGCGCTCCGATGCAAAATTTCCTCAACTTGGGGCATCAAAATTTGATTACGTTGCGTGCTGATGCGGTTGAGTGCCCGGGTTCTACTCTATAGACAAAAACATTTTTTAAAACCTTCTCTAAAGTAACTTTTGGACTGCTAACCACAAGGTGGAATTTCAAACCTACCAACCACTCCTCATGAGAATGAGGCTGCCCCGCTGCTGTAGATTTATAGCCTCCGACATCTTATGTAAGGCCACTCTGAGTTGAGAGCCTCTCTCTGGAGGTGGACTTTGGGAGTTTTCATTGCCCCTACAGGGCGTGGATCAAGCACTGTGACGAGACCACAAAGAGCAAAGGCAGCAGCAAGCTTCAGGGGTCTCTGTCAGAGGCTTAAATTGGACCATGGCTCAAATCGTAAGCAAATATTGGTAACTGGGAGTCCCTTCAAGCATCCGGGGTTCAAAATATGTACAATTATGTCATGGTAGTGAGGGCTCCTTTGTCTGCCTTATCCCTACTCAGCAGAAGAACACCATTTCCGCCCCCGTCACTCTTTCTTCTGCTGCTTAGAGAAGAATAGAAGTACATACAGGTGTCACCCACAACTTCTTAGAGCATAGAATATTTCGTTAGGAAGCTCTTGATCTTCCCTCTGACTCTTCCCTGGCAAGGACCTGTGATCTGACCCAGTGGCTGCGTGGTGCCTAAGGGTCCACCAGTAGAGAACGCCCCTGAGCAGATAAGTTTCAGTGACCTGACATCTCCTCAGTGTTTACCCGGCCTAATAGCACTTATCCAGAAGAATTCTGGGTCTCTAGTTCTCAGTGGGCGCATTCACTTTCCTCCTAGAAGATTGCTCCAATTAGGGAAAATGGTTTCAGAGGAGAAAATCAGGTGTAGCTGGCAACAGAGTCAAGGACTGCTGACTGCAACCTTTATTTTAGACGTGACATATTTTTGCCTAAACCCTTTCAGGTTTAGTACAAAACTACATGCTCCTCATTTTATAGGAAGAGCATGAGAGTAAAATGGGCTCCCCACAAAGCAAAAAGAATAGTAAATACCATGCAGATTAATGTCTTCAGCATTCAGCTGTAGGATTCAATTCCTTGAATCTGGAAAAAAAAAAGAAATTAAAATGTAAATGCTTTAAGTGAATAGGAAATAGATGTGATTATGTGCAAGGTGCCATGAAAATAGCTGCACAGGAATTTATAAAGCACAACACATGGTCTGTGACACACCTGGGAAGAGGAGACAGAATGATAGAAAAATAGTAGAAGGTGCCATGTAAGCCTCAAGCTAAGTGACTCAGCGGTTTCAATTTAAAGACAGAGCTCCATTTTAATAGCAAATTACATAATTTTATTTTTGTCTTTCACAGTAAATGAGATTATTTTCTCTTCAATTTAATCTACTCTCCGAAGCTATTTGGCCTGCAGCTGTCCAGGTAGAGAACCAGAGACCAACATCCCTGGTGAGAGAGGTGCTGGTTCAGGACTGCACAGCGTCATGGTGGTATTTTCTGAGATGAGTAGATTGCTAAAAGATCTGAGTCAAAAATGGTTTTTGTGCATGTCCAAGTTTTGAGATAGAGGGATGGTTCTTCTTCTCTGCACTAGGAAAAGAGTTGTGCGTCCCCAGGAAATAACTGGGAGAATTGGGATTGCAGTCATTACACTCAAGCATGAACTTACTGCCTTCTAGGGAATCCTGACTGATATGAACACCACAGAACTGCCCTCGTGCATTTCTGAGCCTGTAACTCTTGTCCACTGACCTTGCGATTGGCAGTCCAATGCATAATCTGCTCAACTGGGGCACTGGTATTTAAAGGGATACTTGGACATTTGGAGTATTTGGACAGAGGGAGGAGCAATGACTCAAATATATGGTTAAAAGGTGAAGAATTTCAGGTAGACTTGGCAGAGTAGAAAAGATGTGTTTATTTGTCCAAACCACAAAAACTGTCATCAAGTTTTTCCTGACTTTCAATGGTTCCATAGGACTGCACGGACTTGATTCTCTGCGCTTTCCCACTCTGTGCACCTTTATGGGAGCAGACAGCCTCAGCTTTGTTCAACGGTGTGACTGGAGGGTTTGAACTTTGTGGGTATCAGCCTCACGCTTAATCCCTTGTGCCACCAGGGGCACTGCTTATTGACTAATTATAAGGTAATTTCCATTACTTAGTGCTCTAGGGGGATTCCCCCAAATGGAATTGCGCTAGGCTGGGCTTTCATAGAACGCATTTTTCTTGCTAGGTGAGCATCAAGCAACTTGCTCTGAGTTCGTGCACCCAGTGGCATCACCTGGGAAAGTTAGCCCTGGTCAGAGTGAATTTTTTTTTTTTATAAAAGCAGTTTTGCTTAAACTTCATTTTTTTTCTTGTTATGGCTGATCTAAGAGAACAGTGTCTTAGTGCACCCAGTGGCATCACCTGGGAAGGTTTTCCCTGGTCCCAGTGAATTTTTATTTCATAAAAGCAGTTTTTCTTAAACTTCATTTTTGTGTGTGTGATGGCTGATTTAAGAGAATAGTGTATGATTGTAAAATTTTGTTTCCTTTTTGAGGAAAATGTTTCAGAAACTGTTATGATGTTGAACCCACCTTACAAGGACAGCACTTTGGGAAAAACTCAAGCTTACCAGTATTTTTGTTTGTTTATTTGCTTCAAAAAGGTGAAAAGCTGATTGGCGATGAACCTATTCTTGGGTGTACATCAATCTCCCAAACAGAAGAAAATGTCGACTCATGGTGCATTTGGAGTTCATTCCACCAGGTCAGACTGTTAATAAAGCTTTCTATTTAGAGATACTGAAAAGATTGTGTAACAGTGTGTGACAAAAAAGCCCTGATTTGTGGCAGATGGGAGATTGGTTTTGCCACCATAGCAATGCAGGTGCTCACGCAGCCATCTCAGTGCACCAGTTTGGGGCAAACAACAGCGTACCTCTCTTTCCCCGTGCACCTTACACACCTGACCTCACTCCTTGTGACTTCTTTTTTGAAGAGAGACATGAAAGGACAGTGATGTGATGATGAATGATGTTGAAGAGATGAAGGGGAAAAAAAGGGAGGTATTGTCAGCCATCAAAACAGATGAGCTTGAAAAATGTTTCCAATAATGGAATTGCAGATTCGACAAATGCATTAAGTGAAATGGAGAATACTTTGAAAATGATAAGGTTGTTTTGAAATATATGTATATATATACATATATATATGGCTTTGAAAAAATTCTGATTGTTGGGAGGTACCTACTTATAAATCCATATTGATTTGGGAGTATTTTTTAAAACAAAGAAGAGAGCTGAGCAAACATAAGAAAGTTCTATCTTCATTTTATTAGATAAAATTTCCTGGTCAAACACTCCAGCTATTATTTTTATTATTATGAAACTAGTTTGTGCTGTGACATCGTAAGTGCAAACCCAGGTTCAGGGTTCAGCTGGCAATCAGAAGTGTGTGGGAATGTTGGAGAAATTGGCAAAATAGGTGACACCTCATATTCATTCATGGTGTTTGATTTGCAACCAAACTTGGTGTCTGTTTGAAAGGAGTTCACAGGGTCTTACTTTTGAGAGACCTATGAGTGGACTTGAACTGCCAGTCTTCTGGCTTGTAACCAAGTTAGGTTTTTAAAAAATCATTTTATTGGGGGCTTATACAGCTCTTACCACATCTGTACATACATCCATTGTGTCAAGCACATTTGTACATCTGTTGCCATTATCATTCTCAAAACATTTTCTTTCTACTTGAGCTCTTGGTATCATCTCCTCATTTTTTCCCTCTCCCTCCCCCTCCTTCCCCAATGAACCCTTGAAAATATATAATTTTTTTCATGTATTACACTGACCGATGTCTTCCTTTATTAACTTTTCTGTTGTCCATCTCCCTGGGGGAAAGTTATATGTAGATCATTGTGTTTGGTTCCCCTTTCTCCTTCTAGCTTCACCTTACCCTCCTGGTATTACTGCTCTCATTATTGGTCCTGAGGGGTTTATCTGTTCTGGAGTCCCTGTTCTTCCAGTTCTTATCTGTGCCCATGTGCATGCTCTGGTCTAGCCAGATTTGTAAGGTAGAATTGGAATCATGATAATGTGTGTGTGGGGGAAGCATTAAAGAACTCGAGGAAAATTGTATGTTTCATCCATGCTATACTATACCCTGACTGGCTTGTCTCTTCCTTATGACCCTTCTGTCAGGTATGTACAATTGTCTACAAATGGCCGTTGGGTCTTCACACTCCCCCTCATCCCCAATGATACGAATTTTTGTTCTGGATCTTTGATGACTGATACCTGATCTCAAATGACACCTCATGATCACGTAGGCTGGTGTGCTTCTTCAGTGTGGACTTTGTTGCTTCTCTGCTAGTTGGCAGTCAAGTTACGTAATCGTCTGCAGCATCCACAGACAGTCCGTTCAGGGAACTTTATTTGTTCAGGAAAAGGCAGGCAGTATTTAGGACATGCATGATGAAGTCAGGTTGAGACATGGGACCAGTTTTGGACTCACTTTTGTATCTGCTTAGCCATTATCATTTCCTTTGTGCTTTTAATTTATTGTCATCCCCAGCAGCTGACTTTTTTGTATTTTATCTCAGGTCAGGACTGATTGGTCCTAGAGTGGACATCTGATTTCAGGCTGGTTAGTCTCATCTTCTTTCTTGAGAATTTGAGGTGAGATCAGAACCAAAGGGTTGACTGCCATTTGGGCTGGGGTTCTAGCTCTAGAGTCTACCAGAGCATGAAGGAAAGTTAGTGAGCAGAGAGAAGCAGCAGAAACCGCAGGCTACATGTCATGCACCTTTGCTGCTGGTGAGAAAGAGAAGATTGGTGAGGGGAGAGGCATTTTCTCTGCTTTTGTGTGTTCTCAACACTAATTTTCTAATGGGGGGGGAGGAGTAATGGTAATATGGAATCACTTAGAGTTGACTTTGAAGATCAGGCCAGGAGGTGTCAATGGTGTCGAGTTATGACTATCACCTGGAGACTTGTAACTGTGTCAAGAGAGTAGTGAACCACTGACGTGGAGGTAACTAATATCTACTTGCGACCATATAATATTAAGGGGCCTATTTACGGAGTCAGGAGTACTTTGCACAGAACAACCAAGGAATGGAGGACAGTGGTTGTTTTTCTTCCCAGTTGGACTCAGAAGGGCAGGAACTCTATGGGAACCCATCACTTGAGGAGTAGGCAAATGACTGCAGATAGATAGATGGCTTTGTGCCCACTCCTATCCCAGGTGACCTCATAGAAACAGAAGGATCTACCTCCTCCAACGATCCCTCTCTTGCATGAGTACATTTGAAAGGGAGCTAGATTTAGGGACCAGTGGGGGTGTCTCCCCTATGCCTGCAAAAGCTACATGCAGGAGTTGGAAAGAAACCAGGCCCTAATTAGACACCGATGAGAAAAATCCAGAACAGAGCATGCTCAGACACAAGTCTCCCCTTGGACCCAGGTAAAACCAATATCCTGGGCACACCCACTTTAGATTCTTTAGTCCAGGTGAGCCTGGACTCAGACAATGGTGTCAACTAATACATTCAACCACATCTCCCCAGCCAGAGATGCTAAAGACCCTCAGCTGTGGGAAGGCCAGGCCTCTTTTTACTCTGTCCAAGTACCAGGGCAGGTCAGAGGGCAAGGGCACACACAGGCCGTCCAGGCCCTGGAGCCTGTCAGAACTTTCTTTTACTCTGCTCCTGTTCAGCAGGGGGAGGGTGGGGGGAAGTCTCTCTCCCACCTGTGGGTGCACACACACCTGTATGCCCCCTTAGGGCTCCCTCAGAGCCCATAGGCTCTTGGCCTCGTAGACCCTGGTGGTCCCCCAGTTCTGCACATGTAGGTATTCTTTGCATGTGGTTTTTTGTGCCCTTAGGTGAACCCCAGAGTGGCTTCCATGCAGTCTGGCATACTTTCCAGAAACAGCATGTACCCTTTAGACTGTAAAACCTGAAACTTTTCCTTTGCTTCATAAAAACTAACTTGGATTTCAAACTGTGATTCTGCAGTATGAATCCTTTCAGCATGGTGTAGCAAGAACTGAAGTCTACGCCATTCCGGAAACCTAACACATTGTGATCACTTTGTGAAGCGTTGTGCCGAGCCTCTCTCCTTTATCCTTCTAGGCTTCATCCTCTGTTTCACCACTCAGGATGACTTCCTCTAGAGATTGAGCCCGCTGAGGATGTATCAAACGGAAGTGTGTGTGCCAATGCCCTGTTGTCATCTCTAAGATATGGTTGGCTGATTTGGGGGAAGTAGATCACTAGGTGTTTTTTCCCCTAGTTTGTCTTATTCTGGAAGTTCTGCTAAAAACCTGTTCATCATCAATGAGTCTGCTATTATTTGAAATGCTAAACATCATAGCAACAGGCAAGTCAAAGTACAAAAAATTACATGAAATATGGTGAAATGACTAGGTAGCTTTGGCCAAATGAGCTACATTCTCTGGACTTCATTTGCTTGTGTACAAAATGTTACACTGTGACAAGATGATTCATGCACTTGCTTTCAGATAAGACACCCGTGTTTCTATGAAGCTAGGAATATGTCATATTTGTTCTCCCCCTTTTTCCAAAATGTTCACATAAATATATGGTGGTAGTTAATGAATTAATTTTATTTTTTTCTATGCTTAAATTTGATTACATATTTATTATGGCACATCAACGCTTGTTATATTTTTTCTTATGAGCTGAGGTTCAAATGGGCAATTGTCTTAAGAAAGAACTTCAGAACAATATTTTTAACATAGCTATGAATTTTTAAAAAGGTAGTAAGTACCCTGAAATAAATCTTCCTTCTATTCGCTATGGGACCAGAAAGCTATTACAAACATGCCTCTGGTACATGTCAGTGGCTCAGCATAGGAAAGAAGTAATTAAGCTGTTGTTGAAATCTGATTTGTGTTTGCTGAAGTAGTCCATGAGCCCTTTGTGTGGGAACCTTTACGAAGCCCTTACTGGTGCCCCAATTGAAGTCTGAGAAAATGAAAGGCTGGTAAAAACTGAAGGTGAAAGGGGATCATAAGTACATCTAAATCCTTGATAAGTTGTGGTGAGTTGTGCCCATCATAAATCCTAGCTTGGTATAGGAGGGGAACAAAAGCAAGACTGTGAAAAACAAAAGATTTCCACAGGAAAAAGAAAGATGATCTGAAAAACGCTTCTTCTACATGAAATTAGATGATAAGACTTAAGCTTACGCCTGGTCTAAGGAAGACCCTGAAGGAAGCAAAGGGCTTTTGGAACTCTATCTCGATTGTATTCGAGGAACCAGAGCACTTCTCTCTCAAAACCTCACCTTTTGGCATATGTGCTAAAGTACCATCATACATATTGTTCAAAACTTGTTCACACGTGAATTGCAGTACCACCGCTTTCTGCATTAGAAACCAGAGTCCTTAATATTTTTTTTCCTTTGGTGATGGAGTCGCCATGTCTAAGCATTCTATAGAAGTTCTAAGATGGAATTAGTAGCTGAATAGAACGTACAAAATGGAGTAACGATGGACAATAAAAAGGTTGACAAGAAGGCCATCATGGATAAAGAGGTAAGCAATTAGGTGACTGACAAGAAGGAAACCTAAACTGGCCAGAGTTCAAAGCTATTGGACTAAACACTTGAGGTTATACCTCTTACTGGACTGAACACCCACGACTACACCCCACCCCCAAATTGTATAAGAATCCAGTTGAGACTCTCAGTGGAGTAGAGCTTCCCCAGAGGAGGAGAACTTCTGCTATGCAACAGAACTCTCCCTTCCTCCCTCCTTCTTGCTGGTAAGTCTTGCCTGCTTTTTCCTTAACTTGTGTGACTGCCCCTTGGAATAGACCATGAATGACTTATTTTGCTCAGCACATTATTTCCAGTGTCTCTCCATGTCAAAAACAGTTTCATAACTTCATTTCTCTTTGACTGATTACTATTTCCTTGTATGTATAGACCACATTTGAGGATACATTCATCTGTTAGTAGACTTTTAGGCTTTTCCACCTTTTTTTGTTATTGTGAAAACTGCTGCAATGAGTGTTAGTGTACAAGTCACTCAATCCCTGTTGTCAATTATCGTGGATAGGCACACAGCTGGGAAATTGTTGGGCTTTATCTTTAACATCTTGAAGAACTACTGAATAGTTTTCCACAATGACTACACCATTTTATAGTTTCCTGAGCAATAGACAAGTGCTCTGATATCTGCACTCCCTGCCAGCACATGGAAGTTTCTGGTATTACATCGTTTTATTCTATGACAACCATTCTAATGGTTGTGAAGTGATATTTCCTAGTAGTCTTCATTTGCTTTTCTCTAGTAACTAGTGATTTTGCTCATTATTTCAAGTGCTTATTGGCCAATTGTGTATCTTCTTGGGAGAATTGTTTATTCAAGTCCTTTGTCCACTTTTGTTGTTGAATTATAGTGAGGCTCAAGTTTTGAGCCAAAGTCATCCATGTATAGTGAGTGGTAGAATCCAGGATGCTACCAGTGACCTTCCTAATATAGCAATTCAAGAGGATATTGGATATAAAATATATCCAAATATATTTAGATAAAAGGAGACCTAGAAACAAGAAGAGGAAAGGTGAGGAAAATAAAACAGGGAAAATTAGTGAAAAGTAGAGGGTTGAAGAAGCTAGGCTTTGTGGTGAGAATAGATGAGACGTAGAGAACTGGTCCTAGCTGTGTTTCAAACTAGAGGTCCAGATCAAAAGGATGCATTTCTTCAGGATTCAATGGAGTTTAAGGGATGTTCATTGTATGACTGAGGTGAAACAGAGGTGGTTTAAGGACAAGGAGAAATCTCAGCTAATGAAACAGACAAAGAAATAGGAAGAGAATGTCATAAATGGGTCTGTGTACAAGATATAGAATATATTGGAAACTTTCATAGTTGTTAGGCATTGTTGAGTCTGTTCAGATTCTATGCATAAAGGAAGGAAATATTGTCCAGGCATGTACCATCTTTTTATTAGCAGAATTTCATCTATAAGGTCACTGTGAGTAAGAGTCCACTTCTGGCAGTTGATGAGAAATCGGAGTCTATAAGGCTTTGGTAGTGTAATGGCAGATTCTTTCCTTCCATGCAGGAGATCCTATTAGGGTCTCTGCCAGTGCGCTTCATGTATAACCATCAGTCACTGATCAGTGGGGGATTGTGGTCCTATGATGGGAGACACATTTTACCAAGGTTTCAAGATTGAAACTCTAGGAAGAATCTTCTAATGAAATGATTTCAAGAGAAGTCGATGAAAACCCTATAGATCACAACAATCCTATCCTTAATCTATCGTAAGGATGCCTAGACATTACCATCTACTTTGCACAGATTCCCCATGAGTCGGGACCAATAAAAACAGATGAAAACAATACAATTAGAATTTGAGAGCAAAATTTTTTTTAATAGGTATCTCCCCGAGAAGTGTTATCAACTGAGCTTTAAAGGGTGAAACAGGTGGAATAGGGCTGGGTCACTTTCCAGGGAGTGCAGCAGAGTGAGGTTCTGAAGTGGGGTAAGGAGCACAGGTGCTAAAGCAAGAGAAATCAACTTTGTGAGTTTGGAGAGGGATGAGTCTGCATGGAGAGTCAGCAGGTGCATTCAAACCAAATTCCCTGCCATCATTTCTGATTCACAGTAACACTAAAGAACAAGGTAGACCGTGGAAGTGACTTTGAACTTTAATTCTAAATGAGAGGTCATAGCCACGATTAGTTGTAGGAAGTGAAATAATCATATTGTTTCAAAATTCTAAATCTCAAGAAAAATGGTTGGGTGTCTCATGTAATACAGGAGAGTTTTATCCCTGAGATAGGGACAACAGGGGAGTAGGTGAAGGGATACACCGGACAGTGTAAGATATGACAAAATAATATTAATTTATAAAATATAAAGGGTTCATGAGGAAGGGGAGAGTGGGGAGGGAGGGGAACAATGAGGAGCTAATACCAAGGGCTTAAGTAGAAAGCAAATGTTCTGAGGGCAACAAATGGACATATGTGCTTGCATACAATGTATGTATGTATGTATGTATATATGTATTGTTATAAGGGTTGTATGAGCCGGAGAGCAGTGATGCCCCCCCCCAAAAAAAAAAGAGTTGTATGAGCCCCCAATATAATCATTAAATTAAAAAAAAGACCGGAGAGTTTAATTGGAAAAGTTGGGGCAATATTGATACCTGTCTTTATTTAATACCCCCTTCATAGTTATTCTTTACTGTGTCTTTATCTAATATTCTTAGAACTGTAAAACTTTAAATGGTCCACATCCATGCTAGATAAAGGCTCTCCTGGAGACAGAAGCCTGCGGCAGCTCACTCTGCATGTTCCCCTTTCGTGCGGTGGGGAGACGAGTGTGCGATGGGGCAGGAAGAAAGAATCACTTCTCACTTTGTTCTTTGATTCCACATGAAGCAGGCCAAGTAGCAGATGCCCTTTCGCTCACCAATAAAGAAATAGAACTGATTATTCTGTAGGTGGCATTTTCAAACTAATCAATGCCCTGCTGTGGTGGCAATAGACAGGGAATTGCTGAATCAGCTGCCTTTCAGATGAGATATAACCGAGCACCTGCACTTAGATCCATAAATAACCCAGGGCGATTTTCCCTGGGGATAGGGTTGTTGGTCCTAATGTTCCCATCAAATGTTAACTTAGTGATTACACCATGTCTATCTAAATTACTTTGTAATTTTAAGAAAAAAGCTTTGGTTTGGCTCAAGCAAAAGTGTATTTTAGGAAGCACAAGTATATACTTGCACTTGGATTTTTTGCCTGAATACCACCAAATGCGCAAAACCTAAGGGAAAAATACATCTTCCTAGAATTATTCACTCTTTTGTACCTAGATACACCTAGCTTCCACACTATGTTCTTGTTGAAAAAGTGGCGGTAGATCCGTGATTATTATAAGTTTAATTGTATTCACAGCCAAGCAAGCATTACTGAATAACATTTCTACAATCATATCAACAATCAATCATGTTACATTTGCTGACCTTGAAAGAAATAATCATGCCTATCCCAAACCGCAATGGCATTGAGTGCATTCAAACTCATAGCGACCTGTTCGAGACGTTGATGTTTCCAAATATTGACCTTGTGATTTGTAGCCCAGTGCATAAGGAAGGCCCTCAATGAGACAGACTGACGCAGTGGTTGCCACAACGGGGTCCGACATAAGAATACTTGTGAGCACGGCCCCGTGTCTCCTTCTGTTGTGCTTAGTGTTCCTATGAGTTGGCTCTTAACCTCAATAACCTCAAGAACATCCCAAACCTACACTGCTAATGAAATTACTATAGCAACACGTCTGTCCTTGGTATAGAAGACACATCTTGGAATTCATTCTGCATAGGAAAATGTTTTATCCCTTAAACTCAAAGTGTTTCTCTTTCCTGGTGGTGTTTGATATATTTATAAGTCTACTATTATCATAAATACATAATCTCTTCATGTTTCTGGTCTTTTCTATCTTCTCCGGAGACATATTTTGATAGCTAAATTTTAACACTAGGCTTTTCATAAAGACATCCCTGAATAGAATAAACAAATGTTGTTGTCATGATTATTTTCAAGAAGCCTCCAACTCTTCCTTGGTAACTCCGTGTACAGCAAATGAAAGCACTGCCCTTTCCCGCACCCTTTCCATGACTGCCTTCCTATCTAGGCTTCATCCTCCAGTACTACATCGAACATTATTCTGTTTTAACCCACAGAGTTTTCTTGAAATACATTGTCAGACATTTTCTCCAAGTCTGTCCAAATCTGGAAGCTCCACAGGAACCTGTCAACAATGGGAGACCCTGCTGGTCTTTGAAATATTAATGGGTTATCCTCTAAAACATAACGATGCATATGCCACCATGGCATGACAAATCCATAGATAGGTAGTGGAGAAATATCTTAAGACCTTTAATTATTGCTTTTGACTCTTAAACAATCTTCCATTAACACAGTGATGTCTCATATCTAGCACTCCCGACTGCTAAGATTCTGGACTCCCTACGAGCTTTCCCTAAGACTTTTCTTGCATATTTTATATTCAATTCATTTCAATGCTTTTATTCATATTAAACTCAAACAAAACAAGCCAAACATACTGCAAATGAGTTGATCCCAACTCATAGTGAAACTCTCGGACAGGATAGAACTGCCTCTGTGAGTTTCTGAGGAATAGAAAGCTTCGTCTTAATCCCTCATCGGGACTGGTGGTTTCCAGCTGCTCACTCTGTGGTCCATAGTCCAATACATTACCATGATGCTACCCGGGCTCCTGCTGTTATGATCAGCGGGGAAAGACACTTCCTTGTTCTTGTTGCTTTCCTCGTGACTCACAGAGACAATCACCGTGAATCAGAAGTGTGAAGCGCTCCTCCTGCCAGCTGTTGCTGTTGTTTGCTACCAACTAGTCACTTCGGATTCATAGCAACCTTAAGTTGAAAAAAACGAAACACTGCTGAGATCTGTCCCATCCTCATCCTTATGCATATTCTTGAGTCCATTGTTGCAGTCACTGTGTTGGTCTATCTCCTTGAGACCCTTCCTCTTTTTTACTTTACTAAACATGATGTCCTTCTCCAGGAATTGGTCTCGCCTGACAAATGGATAAAGTCTATGAGAGGAAGTCTTGCCCATCTTGCCTCTACAGACCGCCCTGACTATATTTATTCCAAGACAGATCAATTTTCCTTTTCAGCAGTCCATGGTACTTTCAATATTCTTCAACAGCAGCACCACAATTTAAATGTGTCTGTGTTAGGCTGTGCTGACTAGAGAAACAAATACAGTGGCACTCATATATGCATAAGAAAGGGCTTTAGATCAAGAAGTAATTGTAAATAGTTCAACTCAAACCCATAAATCTGATAATAATCCATAAATCTGTCTTCAGACCCACAAAGTCACATGCAGTGATGCAGAATGCAAGAATAGCACAGGCTGGTGGGTGCAAAGTTGTGTGGATCCAATGGTGGTGGTAACATTACAGAGTTCTGGTAGCCCTCAGAGTAGCCCCCAGGAAGCAATGAAGACAGGGAGAGGGAGAGATAGAGAGGGAGAAGGAGAGAAAGGGGTGGGGGAAAGGAAGAGGGAGGTGGAGGGGGGGGGGTCGTCTTCAGGCTGCAACCTGACTGGCTGCTAAATGCCACCCCTACACTTTTACATATCTTCATGTTGACATGAAATTAAGTTTAACAAGTACCACACCAATTCTTCCTTAGTATTCTTTATTCAATGTCCACCTTTCATATACACATGAGAAAATTGAAAATGCCTTGACTTGAATCAGGTGTACCTTAGACCCCAAAGTAACATCCTTGCTCTTCAATACTCCACTCCAAAGAGGTCTTGAGTAGATTTGCCTAATGAAACTTATCTCTTTGTCACTTAAGGACTGCTTTCATGAGCATTTATTGTGGATCCAAGTAAGAAAAAAATCCTTGACAACTTCAACCTTTTCTCCATTTATCATGCTATAAGTATGAGGATCGAGGTATTCTTGACATTGTGTTGTGATCCACCCTGAAGGATATGAACCTTGTGCTTCAAGCCTTCCTCATTTTCAGCAAGCCAGGTTGGGTCACCGGCACATCACAGTTTGCTACAAACACCTTTCTCCAATGCTGATATCAAACTCTTCTTCATATAAGCCAGCTCTTCTGATGATTTGCTCAGCATACAGATTGAGTATGTATGGTGAGAGGATACAGTCCTGTTGCATACCTTTCCTGATTCCAAACTATGCAGAATGCCCTTGTTCTATTCCCATAACTGCCTCTGGATCTATGTGCAAGGTCCATATGAGCAAAATGGAGTGTTTGGAATTCCCATTCTCCTTAAGGTTATCCATGCTTCATTATGATCCACACAGTCAAATGTCTGGGCTAAGTAAACATCTCCATTGTAGCCTCTGTTTTCAGCCAAGATCCATCTGATATCAGCCATGATGTCCCTTGGTCCATGACCTCTTCCACCTCCTGTCTGAACCTCTGACAGGTCCCTGTCAATGTGACAACTGTTGAATTATTTTCAGCAATATCCTCCTTGCATGAGATAGCCATGATATGGTTCTATAATTTGATCATCCTCTTGGCTAATATTTTCAGTGCAGATTGAATTTCATCCTTCATTGCTCATATGCTACCTCCTGAAATGGTGGATTATCAGCTAGGTGTTTTGTTTTTGTTGCATTGATTCTGTGTATTATTTCCTTTTTTCCCAATGCTTCCTGCATTATTCAATATTTTGCACACTGAATCTCTCAAGATGGAAACTCACGGCTTGATTTTTTAAAAATTTATTTTGTTCTTTGACTTTTTTCTTGATCTATTTCAGTTTTAGATATGCTGAGTGTATTCTTCTTTTTGGTTTTCTTTTTTTTTTTTTTGCATCATTGCCCTGGTGGAAGTAGGAAGCCCAGCCTTGCTCCTGGAAAGCTACTGCTGGATTTGAACCATCAACCCATGGGCCGCAGTCCTGCACACAAACACTGTGCCACCAGGGTTCAGCTCCTTTTTGGTTTTCTAATTCTATGTCTTTGCACCTCCTTTTGCTACACCTACATCAAATTATGCAGCTCATTTTAAAAACACCATGCATTGGAGTGAACTTTCTTTTTTATGAGGTAAATGTAATAGTTAAAAAAAATTTATTGGGGTCTCAGACAACTTTTATCACAATTCATACATCCATCCATCGTATACAAAGCACATTTGTATATTTATAGCCATCATCTTTCTCAAAACATTTTCTTTCTACTTAAGCCCATACTATTAGCTCCTCATATTTCCCCTCCTTTTTCACTCCCCTTTCCCTCATAAACCCTTGATAATTTATGAATTATTATTATTTTGTCATTTCATATACTGCCTGATTTCTCCCTTCACCCATTTCCCTGATGTCCATACTCCAGGGAGGAGGTCATATGTAGATCCTTGTAATCAGTTCTCCCTTTCTACTCCACCTTCCCTCTATACCACCCTCCTGGTATCGCCACTCTCACCACTGCTCCTGAAGGGATCATCTGTCCTGGATTCCCCATGTTTCCAGTTTCTATCTGTACCAGTGTACATCCTCTGGTCTAGCCCAAATTTCCAAGTTTTTAAAAGAACTTTATTAAAACCTTTACCCAAGGTTGGTATCAAAGGATTTGCTTGGCAAAGATTATTGAGTGGACCATGGCCTATCAGAAGAATAAATAGATTTGTCTTTAAAGAAGTACAGCCAGAATGCTTCTAGAGAGAGAGGATGGCAAGACTCTACCTCATATATTTTGAATGGGATCTAGGACAGCCTGTGTAGAAATCCATCACAGAGGGCCAGCACCAAAGAGGAAGCTCCACAGTGAGATGGATTGACGCAACTGCTGTAATTGTGGATTCAAACGTGGCACAGCACTCATTCACTGATGGCCAGTAATCGCCACATATTGCCATCAAGATTCTGTTGCAGAGTGACCCTGTGTGAGTTTACATGGCCATAGAAAGGCTCGTCGTTCTCTTGGCACAGGGTCCAGTGGTATTTTGGTTTTTTTTGTACGTGGGATCACGCTGAAATGGAATCAATTGAATAACACATAACAACAATGATCTTTTTAAAAATCTAAATTGTGTAGAATGGGCCATGTACATATTGCTGTAACTAGGCTGGATTTACTGATTAATTGTTAATTAATCAATAGATAACATGCATCATATGGAAAACTAAAATGAAATAACAAAGCAAATGATTGAACTAATTCAATCCCTTGGTCTATAAATGCAAATTGTTCTTCTCAGTTCAACAGAGTTGCTGATGTCATCCACAGTCTTCTGCAAACCAGATTCTTTGCAATTTAGGCTCTGATACTAATCCCGCCTTCAACTTCAGATCATATCACTTAGAATCCTTCAGTGATTGATGTTGGTGTGTTTCTTCCATGTGGACTTAATTGACATCTCAGTTAGATAACTGCTTGTTTGAAGACAAACCTTTA
>PVJH01033707.1:0-21345 GCA_004026705.1 Nesogale talazaci | reverse complement strand
AGTCTTCCCTGAGCTTACTGCTGCTGTTGGGTGCTCTCAAGATGGTGACAGCTCATGGTGACCCTGTGTCCAGTGAGTGACCCTCTGTCTGCCCCTGTGCCAGCCTCACTGCCATTGCAATGTGTGAGCTCTGTATTGCAGCCGCTGGGACAGCACATCTTGTTACAGGCCTTTCTTCTCTGGATGGCCCTTGTCTCCTCTGATTCCCTCCTCGTCCCCAGACCCGGGGCTCTAAGATTGTTCTCCTTTATCTGGTCAAGGCAAGAGCCCTGCTCACTGTGCTCTTAGCCGCAGTGCTCCCCTTGATGGAGTCTCTGTCTTTCAGAGAGCTTCTTCTGGGATGTATTTTCCACAATATTATAAGTCCCCATGCCCTTCAGGCCGCTCCCATGGGGCTTGGGGCTCAGTGTTGGGTGTGGACTCTCCTCTAGGCGTGGGCCCTTTGAGGAGACTGTGAGGCAAGCAGGGGTCTGGGAAGGGATGGATCAATGACACCCCTGAACGCAGGCTTGAGACACTGGGGAGGATTTCTCCCTGACCTTGGGAAGGGCCCTTCTCAGACTTCCCTGCTCACATGCCTTCTTTGTGTTTTTAGACATCGGCCTTCCTGAGGTCAAACCTGGAGGGCTTCCTGCAAAGCTGCCAACAATTTCGCCCAGTACAGAGGAGGGAAAATTGTAAAAAGCCTTGAGGTATGTGAGGCAGGTAAGGGGTTGTGGTGAGTGGATCCCTGGCCTTTTGAAGAAAAGCCTCTGAGAGTCTACTTCGATGTCTTCCCATAGAAATTCCAGCCACACCTGCCCAGGACCATGCTCCACGTGAGGAGCTCCCCCAAGGCGGTGTCCTGGGCATGACCCTCAACCTCCAGCACCCTCCCCTACTGCCACCTTCCAACGTGGCCTCATCTAACGCCACTTCTTGGTTTCTTCATAGACAGACTTAATCTCCATCAAAGATGACTGGGGAGACTTCTGTCGGAAGCTATCTCTGTATCTTGAAACCCTCAAAACGCATCTTTTCAAGGGCAGAAGCTGAGCCACAGACTCCCCAGTTCAGCAGGCGGTTTCCTGGCTGGGTCTCGGGGCCTCAGAAAGGGCTGAGTGTCTGAAGATTGTGTCTTTCTTTCTGTCCTGTGAAGTTAGGGCAAGACTCGGTCTCCAGACCTGAAATGAGCAGCTTTCCTTGGTCCTTTGACCTGTGTCCTGATTTGCTGTGGTTGGAGCCATTTAAGTAGTTAGTATCTCCTCGGTGCTGTGAAGACTATTTATTTTTGTAGAGGTGACAGTGCCTTCGGCCCTGTCACAAAGCTTGAGGTTACAGTCCTTGATACCTCTGTGTCTCAGCGAGTTTCTCTGCTCATCTGTCAAAATAAAGGCCATTCTCTCAGCCGTTGATTTGCTGTCAGTGTCTCCACGTCACTTCTGTCTGGGGAACCGGCTTATGAACTATTGCATGGGCTTTCAGTGAACGTTGACAAAGAAATTCGTTTCTCATTGAACTGTTTATGCACCATTTGTCTGGGGACAATGATCGCGATCCCCGCGAAGTAACAATGCTCTTCCTGCTTCCCCCCAGATTGTGTCCCTTCCGTTGGTTCTTTCCTGCTGATGGATGGTCAGAGGTGCACATGCACCTGCCCCTCCTCGGGGGAAAGGTTGCCTGGTCCTGTGGGAGTCCCAGGAGTGGAATCAGCTCCAGGACAGGGGCTTTCTCTTTCCAATCTCTCCCTGCCGTCTGCATCTGCTTTGGCAAAAGTGGCCCTTCTGATATCACAGGGTTAGTTATTCTAAGGAATGTGTGCCTCCAGGTATTATTCACCTGGTTTAAAGAAGCAAACAAAAGAGCCTCACTGCTATCAAATCAATGCTGACTAATAAAGGCCCTATAATTTCGGAGGCTGCCTGTAACTCTTTACTGGAATAAGAAAACCAAACTCACGGCCGTCAAGACAGTGCTGACTCCAGGGATTCCCTGTGGGGTTCTGAGACTGTCTGTGGGAGTAGAAACCCCGTCGCTCTCCCGAGTTGCTGTTGGTGGTTTCAAACTGCCAACCATGTAGATTCCAGCCCGACTCATAACCACTGCACCACCAGGGATCCTCTGAGAGCGAGAAGCCTCCTCATTCTCCCTAAGAGCTGCTCCTGGGTCTGAACTGTTGACCTTGCAGTTAGCAGCCCAACACATAACCACGACTCCACCAAGACTCCCTTATTGGCATGTCTGTGTTTAGCTTTACCACTCACCCATCAGTCTGGCATAATGAACTGGACAAATCTGTTGCAAAAAAAACAAAAACAAAAACCTTTTAAACCAAAGATGTAAATTTAGGACTAAAGGGCCTCAGACCCAAGCCATGGTATTTTCAATAGTCTCTTAACCAAAAAGCAGGACAATGAAAAAGGAATGCCAGAGAAGAATCGATGCAGATGAATGAATTATGGTTGACAAAGGATATGGAAAGAAGCATGCTTTGGCAGAAAAATAAATAAATCTGTCCTGGAGGAAAAGATAGCCAGGATATTCCTTAGAAATGATCATCCTCTCAAGTCCTTTGGGCCTGTGTCAGGAGAGATCTGCTCCTGGAAAAGAGTATTGTGTTTGGTAAACTAAAGGGCAGTAAAAAATACACAGCCACCAAGGTGATGGCCTGCAAGAGTGGCTACAACAACCAGCTCCAACATGACCATTGTAAAGACGGATTGTGCAGTGTTTCCTAGTGCCGTGCAAAGGGTCGTTGTGAGTCAGAACCAAACTGACAGCACCTAACAGTGACATCGTTTAGCTGAAAGTTGAACCAGGAGGGCACGTTCCGTTGCAGGCTTGAAGTGTGATAGCAGGCCACAGACTTGGAGTTCTACTGGTCTTTCTCAGATCAGTAAAACTTGGTCAT
This sequence comes from Nesogale talazaci, assembly GCA_004026705.1. NCBI lineage: Eukaryota > Metazoa > Chordata > Mammalia > Afrosoricida > Tenrecidae > Nesogale > Nesogale talazaci. The sequence continues at coordinate 18,455 of PVJH01033707.1, read as the reverse complement.
TTCTATGATTTTAAGCTTTGCCCCCCTCTATGCAGGACTTTCTATTATGATCCTCATCAGAGTTCTTCTGGTCTCAGACCAATGCAAACGGAGATGATTTCCATGAATGTTCCATTTTCCTCACTCAAGTCTCTAAGAGACCAATAGTCATACCTTAGATGACTGATACAAGCTTTGAAGACCTCGTTGCTATTCATCCAAGTAGAATGTGATGCATTGTCTTTGTTAACTGTATTTTGACAACTGATCTTGAGGTGATCCACGAATATGATTTCGAGTTCCGAAGCCCAGCAGCTCATTTCTTCAAGGTGTTTCATTATGGTAAAGAAGCTTTCATCGTGTCGCTGTTATATATGCAAATAAAGGGTCACTTGCTTCACTCACTGTGCTAACCTAAAGGTCAGAGGTTCAAGCTCACTGGCAGCTCCTTGGATGAAAGACGAGCCCATCTGCTCTCATAAAGCTCTACAGCGAGAACCCCCATGCAGCAGTTCCACTGTATCCACAGGGAGGCAATGAAGCGGAATCCATCGAATGACTGGGAGCTTGGTTTGGGTATGCTCTGTTGAATTCATGGGCGTATTTACAGCACATAATAAATATCTAGAAATTCCCTTTACCAAGATAGATAGATGATAGATAGATACTTGAGTGTGATTCCATTCACTTACCCAGCCTATTCAGCTTGCATGCCTGTCTATGCATTCTTTCATGGATTGTTGCTATTACTGTCATTGCACGGTTATATACATAACAGCATTTATTTTTATTGCCTTTAAGGTTCATGTCCCCGAAGTCTTCCTTTGACTTTATCATGCTGTGCTGGCTTCTCCCTTATGCCTTGATTGTCTTTTCCTCCTCCTCAGTTATGACACAGCTACCACCCTCTAGTTAGCTGGAGCCCTGGTGGCACAGTGGATTGACCACACGGTGGACTGCTAACCGTCAGCAGTTGGAACCTACCAGCAGCTCCCCAGAGAAACATGAGGCTGTCTGCTCCCAGGACAGTTAGCAGCTTCAGAAAGCCAGAAGAGCAGTTCAATCCTGTCCTACAGGGTCTCTAGAATTTAGACTTTTGTTTTTGTTTGGGTTTTCTCACCCTCTAGTTAGCAATTTCTCCTTCCTCGATCCACCCCCACCCTTGGTAACCATCAAGGACTGTTTCATTCTGTTTGCAAGCCTTTTCTTTTATAAAAGCAGTCTCATGCAATTAGTTTTAAAGCTACTGGAAAATTTAAGAATGTTATGAATTCAAGTAGCAAAATATTTATCTTATTTAGAGTTTATGTTTCCTTGGCTAATCAGTATGCATTTGTAGGACACAAGATAAAATTTTTAAAAATTGGGCGGGAGGAGGGTGAGTAGGTAATTGTTCCATCCAAGTGATAAGAATTGACTTGAGGGACCCCCAAGAGAAGTTGACCTAGCATAGTCCACAAAGACAATCCGACCTAGTGACTGGGGTTTTAAAGGTTTCCGAGCCTAAGGAGCAACTATTTGTCTCTCCCATTGGAGAGTCAAGAAGAGTGAAGAAAATCAAAGACACGAGGAAACAATTAATTCAGAGACTAATAGACCACAAAAACATCAGCCTCCGCATCATAGCTGGTGCATAGAATAGAATGAAAATGTAGAACAAAGCTCATGAAGACCAGACTTACTAGTCAGAGAGTGACTTGAGGAACCACTAACACTATGGTTCTTAGTCACCCTTCAGGAAGGAATCTGAATTCATCTCTGTGGCTCAATTTTCAGTCAAACAATTGCGGCATCTCTAGGGTGAACAGGAACCATAGAGAGGCACACAGTCCATGGAATCATTGATCATTTCACACCAGAAGGGCAGCAGGTGCCCAAGGACAAAGTTCGGATGAGAGAGGAAGGAAATGGTCTGTGTGATGCTACGTGGTGGGGACTGACAACATGATGAGCCTGGAGATGATTTTTGATAACATTAATTAGGAATCATAGAAGGACCAAAATTAAATGAGACTGCTATTATAAAAAGTCTCTCTCTCTCTTCCCTCCTCCTCCTACTCATACACACACACACAGATGTATGTATAGAAGGAAACATTCTTTGGTGATTACCAGGGGTAGGAGGGGAATGAGAAGGTTAAAAATAAAAACTCTAGAACTCACTGCCAGGACGTTGATTCCAACTCACAGAGACGCCCGCCATAGGACAGGACGGATGAGTGTTTGCAGAGGAGATTCAACTTCACTCAGCCTCATTGTCGCCATCACCATTCTAGAAACAAAACAATAAGAAACAAAACACGACAAATCTCGGAAAACCACAGGGAGCAGTTCTGTGGAGCCCACAGGATCCCTGTAATTCTCCCACAAAGTCCCAGTCAAGGAGGTGAATTGTCCTACGATCCTGACTGTCCAGTTCAGGCAGGTGTGATGCTGAGAGATGCCAGATCTGAGAGATGCCTGGTAGGTCAGGAAGGTGTGACTTTGCTCTTGAAGGGCATAGGAACCCATTCTCATCAATTGATTCTGCCTCAAGTGGACCACCTGTGATCCAGAGAACAGTGCTGCCAGGAAGCTGTCCTGACTGTCGTATGGGTGAAAGAAGGTGGCCAGTCGTTTTGTGCATGGAGCCATTGGGTGAGTTTCAGTCAAGAGTCCAGCACAAAGCATTATGGTCACCAAGAGACCATGGAAAGTGTATGGAAAGGTCTTAATTTCTATAACGTGATGTGCAATGTGCCAAGTGATGGCTGACTTAATTGTTGTGTTCAGAATGGAAACCAATATTCCTTTTCCACCTCCATGCAAAAAGGAGGGGACTGGTGATAGCAGATGGCAGGTATGTCCTTTGTGACTCATCAAGACATGTGTGTTCTCTTCCCAAGCCAGTTACACGTTAGACTCTGTAAGTACCCACTATTGTTGTGGGCGACTGTGCTAAATACATCACTTCCCTCTCTTGAACCTAAATGTCAAGTCACCTGATAGAGAAAAACACCAGGGTAAGTGGAGAGTAGTGTGGTATGCTGGTCGCAACTGAATTGCACCAGTGGACTACCTAATACTGCCCAGAGGAGGGAGGCAACCCATGCACTGCCTCCTGGGCAGGGCTGAGGGGGTCTGGCCAATGGGAGAAGAAATTCTATAGAGAAAGCAGGCATGTGGTCCAGGGCAATCAGAACTCAAAGGGAAAGCAACCGGAAAAGACTGAGCTCCACCTGCCCAGTCTCTTCCCAAACGCACTGTGAGCACAAACACTGCCCAGAAAAAAGATAGGAGAATTCTCCTCATGAATATTAACTCATATATATAAGGAAACGTCAGGTTTTGAGGTGTTTTTTTTTTTTTTGCATCACTGCCCTGGTGGGAGTAGGCAGCCAACATCAGATTTTATAACTAAGACTTTCTCTTTAACAATTAAAGTGCAAAGGGGAGAAGAGAGTCTCTCTGTGTGTATACTTGCTCATGTGCGTTACATCAATACTTATTGCCCCATATCAACACTTTCCAAGCTAGAGCTTTATTAATGTCTTACCTAGATAAGTCATTGATCCTGAAACGTCATCATCAAAAGCATGCATACGTATAGAAGGGAGAGGTTTATATACAAGAACAGTCAAACATTGAGAAAAACATCCCAGTCCATTCCAGTTCAAGTCCATAAATCCAATATTAGCCCCTATGTCCAACAGCATTCTAAAAGTTCTCTTCAAACTCATGAAACACATGCATTGATGCTGAATGCAGGAAGATCACAGGCCAGTGGGTGCAAAGTCAGTGGTGGTGGAAGCATCTCAGCATTGGCAGGGGTCTCTACATGGCTTCTCTAGGTCCAGGTTCTGGCTGAGCCAGCCTTGTCAGTCAAGTCTCTTGGGCAGCGAGTGCTGTCATTGGAAACTCTCCAAGGAAGTAAACCAAGAGAGACAGTGTCTCCCACCTCCAAGAAGGAATTATCACATTTCCCTGAATTCTCAGGTGAAAGTGATGCCCACACAGAGGTCTCATTGGCTATCTCCAGATTGACAAACTAGACTCCACCACTACACTGTTAATCCTCAAATTGACACCAGATTAGGTGACTTGCCACAACAACCCTATGTGAACACAGGCTACCTGGTCTCCTGCCATCTTCGTGAGCATTAGTGTCCTAACGTGCATTGTTATTGCAATTGTGTATTTTTAATTCCTTCAGCACTATACTGGGAAATAGGGTTATCACTGGTTAATTTACAAAATGGTTTTTAAGCTTTTCCTAATAGTGTGGGAGCTCGGCTGAGACGTGTGCCATGGGTGACCCTCCTGATATTTCTAGCATTATAGAGATGAGTATGTGCCAACAGGACTACTAGGGTGAGGTGAGAGGTCAGAGATCTTAAAACTTGTATATATTGGACTTGTTTTTTTGCTGTCACTTTCCATGTTAACAGCCAGAGAAATAGCAAGGGCACTAGTTTAGAAGTTAGTTAGAATTGGGTTTGAATTCCGGCTTTACTGGCAACTTTTAGGCAAATAGTACGTAGTGTCCTTGAATCCCAATATGATCATTGGTTTCTTTTGTTTGTAATGTTTCTTTTTTTAAAGTACAATGTTTCAATCAGCAAGTTTTTTTTAAAAAAGCAGTTTATTGGCATAGAATTCACATAAAATACAACTCAGCAGTTTCATCACATCATGAATAGTTGAACTATCATCACCACAATGATACAGCACTTGTTCTTGTACTCATCATTATTTGCCACCCAAATCCCTCACAACCTCTCCTGACATACCCGGAAGGAACCATTAATCCAGTTAACTTTCTCCATAGATTTGCCTATCCTGGATTTCATACACAGAAAAACATTTTTTTAATCAAAGCAAAATAAAAAACCAAGACCCTAACAATAGCAAAAGTAAAACAGAAAGCAGAAAGCATATTTTAAAAAGCTAGAACAAATTTAAAATGATTGCAAGGACTATTAAATGATTAGGTGATAGCTTTTAACCTAATCGAATCTGTGATCATCCACCTTCTAATGCATTCTGCATGATAGTCAGAGGGATTGTCCCAAGACTTAATCCAAGCATGCTTCCCCTGCACTTTTTCTGCTTTTAAACAAAAACAATTTTTAAATGGGTCAAAAGGGGATCAAATGCTATTGCATTTTAACCTAACTACATTGGCCTAACTAACCAAATTTACAATGCTCTTTGTCTGACAACAAGGCTATCCCCATCCCTCAACTATAATCAGAGGGAATTTACCAGAGGCTTAACCCATGTGTGGACTCTGTAAATTGATGTTGGGGTTCCACTGTCAACCACAACCTTCTGCAAACCAGGTGTTCACAATTTAAGCTCTAATATTATTCCCACCTTTGGATTTGGGTGATATTACTTACAATTCTTGGATTACACAGACTGGTGGTTTCTTCTGTGTGGATTTAGTTGACTAAATGGCTGCTTATTTGAAGACAAGCCTTTAAGACCTCAAGTTTTTAAGGAAGAAAACCAACCAATCTAAGCATCCAAATGTAAAGTGATTGGTTACAGAGGAAAATAAAAGGAATATATTTTGTCAAGTATTCAAGAGAACTTGAGTTAGATTTTATTATTTTAAAAAAGTATCTCAAAGCACACTGCAATGGCAATGTATTTCTTTTGGCAGGTATCGACTGTCTACTCGCCCTTTATTTGGCAGACTATGTGATAATGACATGGTTTTGCTTCTAATATGATTTCTTCATTTCATGTTACTCTAAAAACGGGGTGAAAGAGTTTTTGAAGGAAAATCATCAACTCCTTAAAGTACCAGGGTACTTTTGTCTTGGAGTTTACTGCTTTAAATTTGGGATCTTCTACTTTGTTTTGGATTTCTCTCTTCATATGGATTTTTTTTTTATTTCCCATAGTTAAGGTTTGTTTATTTTTCCCTACCTGTGAGTGTGACTCAGAGAAAACAATGCATTGTCCTGGCCACCTTGCCCATGTTATGCTCAAGGACAAATAAGCTCATGACCTGAATACTGGCAATGCTTGGGCATTTTACAGTAGCAGGTGATATGCAGTGCAAAAGCTAGTGGTTGGCATATCTAAAAACACAAGTCTTTCAAATTGCTTCTCTAAGTGCCTTTCAATTTTTCATGGCTTGTCTGTGATACCTTCCTTAAGATTTTTTTCTTTTAATTTACTTAAAGTTCATCATAATTAAGGTACAATAAAGTGCATGCTTGTGTCTTCCATTCAATACATTTGTTTTCAGTTTTACATTTTCTCTTTTTATATATAACAGTTCTACTGGTATACAACTCACACAATTCAACAGGCCACACATGCAATACAACAATCAGCTCCAGCAAGTCCTCCTCGTTTCTGTAGCCACAGCCACCAGCTCCCCACTTACCCACACACTCCCCAGCCACACCCCAAAGGAAACATCAGCCCAGTCACTGTCTCTACTGATCTACCTATCCCATATTTCATATACAGAAAGCTCTTTTCTAAAAGCTAAATAGCTAGTAATAATAGCAAAGCAAAAAAACAAAACCCCATCAAAAACATTAGCACTAAAAACTAGAGCAAATCCAAAATGTACCACAAAGGAGGCCAAATAATAAGGTGCCAGACTCCAATGGCAAAATGTCACAATCCTGATCCTTATATGTACTTCTAAATTTATATCATTTCATCGTGAATTATAGGCCTTATTATTCAATTGACTGCCCATCTGCCGAGATCACTTTGTTCAGTCCTGATCACTTCGGATTTTGCCATTTCTCTTGTGTAGGGGGAGGAAAATGAGACCGTCTACTCCCTAAAGATGTAGAATTTCGGATGCCCACTGGGGCAGTTCTCCTCTACCCTGTAGGTTGCAATGATAGGCACTGACTCGATGGCAGTGGACTTGCTGCAAGTCCGTTTGAGGTTCTCTGATGCCAACCAATCTGTTGTCCTTTCTGTCTCTCTTGTTACTTCTCTCCTGGGAAGCCCTCAGGAATTTCTGTGACTTCTCTGACACCTCTTGGAACTCTCCTGTGATATTCACACCTCCCAGCCACAACCCCCACTTTTGTGCCTCATTGATCTGATCCTCAGACCTGAATAGAAAACTTTTTAATTGAACTGCTTGCTCAAATGAACCCTGGTGGTGCAGTGAATGAAGCATTGGGATACTAATGGGAAGATTGGCCATTCAAACTCAGCAGGCACCCAAGGAGATTTTCTCAGAGACTTCCTGGTGTTTCTGATCAGTTCTTAGACCAGTACTTCCTGTGTGTTTCTTCTTATGATGAAGTTGTGAGGGACAGGCAAACGGTTGGGTAGATATTGAGAGAATGATTGCAAGGGTGACTGACTCCTGACTTGGATGGTTGGGGGCGAGGGTAAATGGTAGTGCATGTGTGTCAGAAAGAGAGTCAATACTGACTTGTACCAACTCTATGACTGAGTAGAACTTCTACTTAGGGTTCCTCAAGCTGTAATTTTTAAGCAGCATCATGATAAATAGGGAAGAGATTTTAAGTTGTCAAGGATTTCATCTTGCTTTGATCTGCAGTCAATGCTCAGGGAAGCAGCAGTCAAAAAAATCAAATGGGACATTGCATTGGGTCAATCTGCTGCCCAATACCTCTTTAAAGTGTTGAAGAGCAAGGATGTCACTTTGAGGACGAAGGTTCACCCAACTCAAGCCATGGCATTTCCAATCACCCCCTATGCAAGTGAAAACTGGGCACCGAATAAAGACAACCAAAGAAGAATCCTTGCATTTGAATTATGGTGCTGGTGAAGAACATTGAAAATGCAAAGCCTGTTAAAATAACATCTCTCTTCAAAGAACTATAACCAGAATGCTCCTTAGAGACAAGGTGAGGAAGACTCCATCCCACATACTTTGGACAAGCGGTCCATGGAAAAGGGCATGGTGCATGGTAAAGCAGGGCAGTAGAAAACAGGAAGACTCTTGATAAGATGGATTGCACAATGGTTCAGCCATGGGCTAGGACGTAACAATTGTAAGGATGATGCAGGACCACACAGTGTTATGTTCTGTTGTACATAAAATTGCTGTGAGTTGGGATCGACTCAACAGCACCCAAAATGACATCAATCTTTATGAAGATAGACTGCTACATCTTTCTCTTATGGAGCATCTAGTGGCTTTGAACTACTGAACTTTTGGTTAGCAGTCAGGTACTAAAAAATGGGCCACCAGAGCTCATTGGAGCAAATGAAAAGGACTCTGTTGTCTACACACATAGCAGAAATAGATTTGGAGAGAGAGAAAAAGATATAAATATAATACTAAATTGAAATCACAGTGGATCATCAAAATGCAGAGTTCAATATAATCCATTGTACACTTGACCTCAAGGAAGAAGAACCAAATAAAAGCTGATTTTTTTCTCCAGCTTCTCAAAATCCCGCCTCTCTCTGAAGCTCCTGCTCAACTCTACCTACTCTGTGGTTCCTAATTTCTCACCCCCTTCAGGTTCTTTCTGTATTTACTCTTAACACCTTGCTTATAGCTTCATTCAAAATGCCAAACAAAATTCACGGCCTTGAACCCATGCTGATTGGTATTAACCCTGTAGGAGCTTCTGAGACACTAACTCTTTATGAAAGCAGGAAGGCTCATCTTTCTCCCACAGAGTAGTTGGTGCTTTCAAACTGTTGATCTTGTAATTATCAACCTAACAAGTAACCACGATGCCAATAAGACTCCTATACCTTCATCGGGTCTATGAATTTGTTTCCTAGAGGAGTTTATAGCTACCCTCCAAGTGGGGAGCTATAAATACCAGAAACTTATTATATCTTGGTCTGGAGATTATTAATTTGAATCAACCCATTGGCAGTGCTGTGTTTCTTCTCAAAACTTAATGGGGGGGGGGAGGGTCTTGTCTATCAGATTCTGTTAGCTCCAAGCAGTCTTTGACCTGGTGCATTGCTTTGCTGCCTTATTCTGTCTTTGTCCCTTCTCATCCTTTTTGAAGTTGGTAGATCATTTTGACTTGATCTGTTTTGTTTGTTTGTTTTGTTTTTGTGGGCATCACTGTCCTCTGGTGGTCGTGGGAGCTACCCAACCTTGCTCCTGGAAAGCTGCTGCTGGATTTGAACCGCCAAGCCTGTGGACCGCAGTCCCGCACTCAACCATTTACACCACCGGGGCTCAGCCCCCTTCTCATCCTTTTTAAGGATCCCACTGTGATTGAATTTGGAAGAAAAAGCAGTATTCTTTGTACTTGGGCCTCACACAGCTGGGTGCACTTCAGGAACTGGGTAGACAGTGCCTGTGTTAGTCTGGGTAGACTAGAGGAACAAATTCAAGGACACGCAAATCGATATAAGGAAAGGGTTTATATACAAAAGGAATGGGACATGGAGAAAGCATCCCAGCCCAGTCCAGTTCAAAGTCATAAGTCCGATAATAACCCATATGCCTGAAATCAGTCTATAAAATCTTCTTCCGACTCACGAAGTCACAGGTCAGTGGTGCAGAATCCCAGTGCTGACAGGGCACCTCGCCTCCAGGGCTCAGGGTCCATCAACAGCACAAGCAACTCATCGCTGGCAGAGGTCTCCATCTGGCTGCCCCAGCTTCAGAGGTTTGGCTTCATCAGGGCTAAGCTGTGTGGTCTCTATGCCAGCTCCTCCAGCTTCTTGAATGCTGCCAGCTTGTCTTGTCCGTGATTAATCATCTCTGAGACTAACTCCCAACAACTGGGGAGCTTCTCATCTTCACGAGGGAAATATTGTGAGATTTCCCAGAAGTCTCAGTGGAAAACCATGCCCACATAGAGGCCTCATTGGCTTCTCAAGGGCTATCTCCAGATAAACAGGCTAGACTCCACCCCTACATCTCAATCATGAAATTAACATAAGCCTATGACTGCCACAGTGTCCAACACAAGTGGAATGTGGTTGTCCTTTGTGGGGAGGGGTGTCAGGTGTCCTAAGTGGGATTTCTCCCACATGCTTTTCACTCTAGAGTCTATACCTGCTGTTGAACAGGATAGGCTGGGAAGGATGATCCCAACCAAGCAAAAATGTCTGCCTGCTTCTGCATGCTCTGCTCACTCTTCATATCTAGTTCCTTCCTACAAGAAAGCAGGAAACAGCTTATCTAGTAAGTTATCAGGCCTTTGATCTCAGAAGACAAACTAATCTTTAGAAAGTTCTTTGAGGTTTTTGCAAAGTGCCAAAAAATAAAGTTTATTTGTTACTGTGCATCACAGACACACACATTGCACAATGCCCATAGCTAACTGCAATCAGTGAACTTCTGCCAATGGCAATGGTGGGAAAAGGAAAATGTCTGTAAAGCGGAGATGCTCTGTTTTTTTATCTTTTTTTTTTTTGTAAACCAGGAAAACTAGAAAACCACAATGGTATTTGTTTTTTTCTTAGAAATTGTTCTACAGATTTTTGAGTATCTGAAGTTGGCTCCAGGATCTAATTATTACCTTGTGCTCCCTCACCCTTTGAAAAGCTGTCTGACATGTAGGATGATTCTGTTGGACTTGAAATGTCCAGCAGCACCTTCTGGGAAGTATTACCCTGCCCTTCTTGGTACCAGGCAGATCTTTCGGTTGCCATGGGAGGCAGGGGTGAGGAGGGTTGGTGTCTAACTCTAATCGCAATGGCAGTGGAAAGGATGTGGACATGTTTTCAGTCCTGTTCAAGTGTGGTCGGCTCTCCATCAAAATGTTTGAGTTCCTCGCCAGAAAATGGTCTGACGCTCAAAGAGCCTGAGGGTGTTTGTTAAAAGTCTAGCCAAGCAGTCTATTCCCATCATCTTCCCTTTTACGTTTAGAAACCCTGTGACAATGTAATTGAGACCCAGGGATGGCAGGATGTGGCCTGAGAGGCAGCTCTGTTTGAAGACGTCAGTAGAAGGGGTGCAACACGACCGCATGGTGGGCAGTGCAGGCAAATGGTCAGGCGACTCTGCAGCTGCACTCCTCCTTCCAGCACTGCCCAGAAGGAACCCCCTTCTCTGTTGAAGGCCTTGGAAAGTCACTTCCCCAAGTCTTATTTCCGTTCCCAACTGGTGGGTCAGGAAACAGTCCCCTCTGATCCTGCCTTTGTTCCACTGCTGGAAGCTCTGGCCTTGTTTGGGCAGGTGCCAGTGGTGTTGGGGACGATGCAGGGGCTGGCAGTGGAGAGACTGTTCTGCCTGGCTATGATCCCACCAGCTCTGTGCTTCAGATGCGTGGCTGGTGAAGGAGAGGCTCTGAAGTGAGTGTGTGGACGTAGCCCCCCGTGTGGTTGACATGGAATGAGTAGAGTGGCTGAGTGGCAGATGGTCAGAATGGTGCCAACAGGAAGATGAAGTGACCCATAACCCTCAACTTCTTCACTGCTTTGTGTTGTTTTAAATCAAGTGCTTCTTGGTGGCGCAACCCCATAGAAACAATTAAGGACACATCTACCCAGTGTGGCTATAGAATGACTCTTGGGGGGCCCGTATTTACAGTCCTGCCACCAGACACATGCACACACATGCAGGCACATGTATACACCAGACAGACTGTCACCAGGCACACACATACATACCTACCAGAAAGATTGTTACCAACCACACAGACAGACACACATGCACACACATACCCTGCAGGACCGCCACTAGCAAGACACACACTGATACGGAGGCAAATATGAACACACATCCACCCACCAAGGAGTGCCAGCTGTCCCTCCTTCTACCACATGACCTTCAGGACTGCCTCCCACCACACACACACACACACACACACACACACACCACACACATGCATGCTCACCAGGAGGCATGACACAAGTCATACCCATATCAGGAGGACTACCACCCGCACACTCACACCACACGCAGACACACACACTGCCCCCCACACAGTGCTACCACATACACACACAAGAAGTGCTGCCACCAAGCACACACATGAACCTCCCAGCACATACATGTATGTACCATGAGGACTGCCCCCCCATACAAACACACAAACATACGTGTACCCACCAAGAGGACTGCCTGCACAGGTAGGTATATGCATGTATTTGTATACGTGTGTGTATGAGCACAGGAGACTGGTGATGGTCTTCCCGGTGGGTACACATGTGTGGAGGCTGGTGGTGGCAAAAAGCTGTTTGCTCCTTGGGCAGTTGGGAAAGGTCTGCCACCTTCCATGGTTCGAGGCTCATGGGAACATGCTGACACTCAACCTCGGGAGCTGATGGAGCAGCAGTTGGCCTGTCTCTCGGCTTGAGATAAAATGGACACTTTGCCCAGGTGCCCGCCAAGGCTGCAGAAGCTGCGGTCTGCAAACGAATCCATTGCTTCAGGTTCCCAACCCTGTCCTCCCCTCCTGTCTGTGAACAGTATGGCCGGGGTATTAAAGTTTCTTTGTTTACCCTCAAATAATTGGAAAACGGACCCTCTGTGTAAACTTGCCATGCATTGGAGGCTACGTGGAAGGAAGGGTACTTAAACCCGCCTTCAATGAAGTTTTGGGCTTGGAGCAGGCTGCAAGGCTGCAGGCTCCCCTCGCCCGTCTCAACTCTGTCCCTCAACGCCCCTTTCTTAGTTCATCCCCAAGTTTTCTCTCAGCAGACCGTGCTCCTCTCAAGCCTATTAGTTTTGTAAGACAAGAGCCAACTCTGTAGCATCTTGCAGCGGGTGACTGCCCTCCTAGTGGGCATGTGTGGGCATGTGAACGTGTGTGTGAGTGGCCGGTGGCATTCCTCCTGGTGTGTGTGTGTGTGTGTGTGTGTGTACTAGTAAGAGTCCTCCTGGTAGGTTTGTAGTGGCAACCCGCCTGGTGGGTACTTGTGTGCGCGTGTATGTTTCTGGGAGTAGTCCTGGTGGGTGTATGTGTGTATGTGATTGGCTGGTAGAATCTTTCTGGCAGGTATGTGTATACATGTGTATGTGTGCTCCTGGTGGCAGTGCTTCTGTTGGGTACGTGTGTGCATGTGCACGGGTGTATCTAGTGTATCTAGTGTATCAAGAGGCTCTCAAGAATCAATCATCCTGTTCCCATGTCTTCTTGGTTGCTGGAAGATTCTGAGGTATATTAGTATTCCATACTTCCCTTTACAGGTGGTAGAATATTCTGCAGCTGCTTGTGTTCTTGATAGGCTTGGATGAAAATGGTTTAAGTGATGGTATTTGACTCCAGGACTTACTTAGAGCAACTACACAAGAAATGTTCCCTTCTGTTTGGTCTGCCAGGCATGATGGGGGCTTTATCAACCTCTCTGGGGTGCTTGAAATTCAGACTCTGTTAAAGGTCAGGAGGACATGGAGGGAAAAGCCAAGGTTCTTTTTAGAAGGCATTCTAGTTGGTAATGAGCCCAGCAGGTAGGGGAGGCTAACATGCACACAATAGTCATGGCCTGTTTCAATCAGGTTGGAACAGAGGGACATGGAAGCCATGCTTGGAAGGGTCCTTCTGGACCCCAAGTGGATCAGTCAGTAGGAATCCTTGCTGGGGGGATGCCACCCCATCTCGCTCCATGTCTTTCCACCATCTTCTACACCTGATGCCCTCATGCTGACTAGTTTTCCAGAACCAGGGCCTCCTCAAACTTTTCTGGGGTACTTGAACTGCCAAGTCTCTTGTCAAAGGTCACACCCTTGCGTGAAGCCAAGGTTCTCTTTCACTGCTAGTCCTATCCTGTCACAAGCTTTGGGGGAGAGAGGTCTTAGGCTGGGTCCTGGATCAGGGGTTCTCTCTGTGGCCATTCTCAACAATCAGGGCAGGGGTGGAGTGACACATGCTGCCTCCCAGAGACTTGGCTGAGCATCTCTGTCCTCAGCGCTGAGTGAACTCCAGAAGGCAGGCTCTGCGTCCTGTAAGATGTGGGGACACCGTGACCTTAGCTCTTCAGACATGTAGACAGGAGTAGTATCTCTTTCATCAGTTGATCCTGAGCATTCCGGTCCCCAGAGAAGGTGAGGAAGGCTCTGAGCAGAGAATGAGAGGAGCCCAGTTAGAATAAGGAAACACCTGCCCTACCTCCAGCTAAGCCTGCTTCATTGTGGTGTTATCACTGATGACAAACTCCCCCACCCCTCCTCCACCCCCCGTTGTCAGGGTCCAGGTAGGCAGTCCAGTGGTGAGAGGAAGGTGACATGTACAGGACCATTGCGAATTGTGTAGACAGGCTGGGATGCAGGAACATGGAAGGTCCTGTGGCCCTCAGGTAGATCAGCCAGCAGAAAGGAAACTGCAATGATTAACACGTATCCCCACTGTCTCTTCACCATGACAGCCATAACAGAGATCAGGGTCGCTGGGCCGAAGATCATGCAAAGCCATGCTGACCTGGTATTGTCAGGTATCTTCCTCAGTGATGGCTGCTGAAACAGAAATACCACGGGGAGGGACTTTTACAAAAAGACACCTATAGTCTCACAGTTTAGGGGGGAGGAAGTCTAAATTCAGGGCTTTGATGCTAGGGGAAGGTTTTGTTTGTTTGTTTGATGCTAGGGGAAGGAATTCAGGGCTCTGATGCTAGAGGAAGGTTTTGTCAGCTCATTTTCATGTGAGCTGGCATCTTTCTCCTCCCCATCTCGGTGTGCTTTCATCTGTGTTAGATCTGCAATTGCCTACTCAAAAATGACTGGCTTTGTTCATTGGGTGGCCTCACTAAGGTAGCAAAGACACCCCTCTTCCCAAAGGCATCATACCCTTGGGATGATGATTTACAATATCTGGCTCTTTAGGACACGGTTCTGTCCTCACCAGATGGCTTTCCCAATGGCATCTTGAAAGAAGGGCTTCTTCCCCCTCGGACTGTGCTGCTTAGACTCTTGTCAGAATGCCCAAGAGCTCCTGCCTTTCCTGTCACCATCCCGGGTTTCGTGGACATGCCTGACTTTCGCTCCTTATCATCTTTTCTTTCCAATCATTTTATTGGGCATTCTTACCATGCTTAACACATTCTGTGCATCAATTGTACCAAGCACATTTACATGTGCATATGTTGTCATAATCGTTACCAAAACATTTTCTTTCTACTTGAGCCCTTGGTATAAGCTCCTCTTTCCATCCTGTCTCTTTCCCAAAGGGTTCTCCAACCTTTGTGAATTCTTGATCAATTATATAATGTTATCATTATGACTTCATATCTTACCTCATCATCTTTAAACAGAACGGTCAGGAGATGAAGCTAGTAAATTTGGTGTCGGTCCACTTTGTCATTCTCCTTCTTCCTCCTTTTTTTTTTTAATGTGAAGGTCTGTGTTGTTGAGGGCTGTCAAAGTTTTTGAAGCCCTCCCTTGTGTACATATACCCAATCATGGGTAACATTGGTCACTGCCCTCATGCTGACAGCTGGCAGCAGTGAGTGCATGCATCACCTGACCAGACCATGGAGTGGGTGGCCTCACTGGCCTGCCCACCAGGTGCCTTGAGGGCTGGCTTCCAGAGTCCTCCTTCTCTGCTGCCTTGCCTACTGTGTCTCATGAAGGAGTGGGTTCTTTTACCTGAGAAGCAGACATCCCAACTCCTGCAGGAGGAGGCCATAGAAAAGCCAGTCAGAGAGCAGGCATCTGAAGAACTGGTGCACTCCTTAATTGAAGCCCCAGGGCTTCAGTCAGAGGAGCCCATGGGGGGAGTCTAACACCTGAATCCAAGGATGTTTCGACAAGACTTAACTCCACAACTTGGTTCAGAAACCACAGAAATAGCTTTGTTCTCAGAAGACAGCTCTGAGTCTGAGACTGAGGACCCAGGGTCCAGAGGGAGAAGTGATAAGGGGGGTAGCTATGAGGTCACTAGAAGCACTCTAGATAGAAGATTAAGGGTGTTTGGGAGCAGTGGACAAAGTGCCATGTGTGCCTCAAAGGAACAGACTGAGGACTTTCTGATTTGATGGTTGGATGTTCCAGCCCATTAAGGTGGGAGGGCCACCTCTCAGGTAGGCAGATGATCTGTTCTCTCCAGCTTACCATCTTGTAAATACATATAACTAATTTGACCTTGATGATTGATATTTTGAACAAAATCTCTCTTCTTTCAAATGCACTTTGAGAAATATAGACATAAAAACTGAACATTTTCTGAGAAGGTCTATTAAAGCATTTCATAGGCTTAGAAAGGAAAGAGGACCATAAGAAAGAGCCACATAATAATATCAATAGATGCAGAAAAAGCATTTGACAACATCCAACACCAATTCCTCTTTAAGACACTGCAGAAGATAGGAATAGAAGGTAAATTCCTCAAGATAATACAAGCTATATATGAAAAACCAACAGCCAACATGATAGTCAATGGAGAAAAGACAAACACTATCCCACTGAAAAAGGGGACCAGACAAGGATGTCCTTTTTCTCTATTCCTATTCAATATTATACTGGAGGTTTTAGCTAATAGCATAAGACAAAAAAAAAAAAAAAAAGACATCAATCATATTCACCTGGGGAAGGAAGAGGTGAAATTATCATTATTAGCAGATGATATGATTTTATATATGGAAACCCCCGAAACCTCCTCTAGGGGATTACTAGAAACAATAGAGGAGTATGGCAGAGGGTCAGGATACAAGATCAACAATAAGAAATCAACCGGACTGCTTTATACATCAGATAAGACCATAGGAGAGGAGATTAAAAAAAAACAGATACCCTTCACAATTGCCAACCACAAATTGAAATATCTGACTAAAAGAAAAAAAGAAAAAAAAGAAAATAGAAAAAAAGGTTGAGCCCCGGTGGCATAGTGGTTGTGCGCGGGACCGTGGCCCACTGGGATGGAGGTTCAATTCCAGCTCCACAGAGGCAAAGGCTGGGCCTCCTACTCCCACCACCCGGGCAGTGATGCCCTAAAAAAAAAGAAAGAAAGAAAATAGAAGGACAAAGATCTATATGAGGAAAATTACAGAACAATAATACAAGAAACTGATAATGACTTCAATAAATGGAAAATTATTCCATGCTTGTGGATCGGAAGACTCAATATAATAAAGATAACAGTTCTACCCAAGGCACTATATAAATTTAATGCAATACCAATACAATTACCCTCATCCTTCTTCAAAGAAATGGAAAAAATGATTATCAACTTTATATGGAGAGGAAAGAAGTCCAGAATTAGCAGAGAACTCGTCAAGAAGAAAGACATCATGGGAGGGCTTGCTTTACCTAATTTTAACACACTATGCAGCCACAGTGGTCAAAACAGCATGGTATTGGCATAATGATAGATACCCAGACCAATGGAAAAGAACTGAAAATCCAGACATAAGAACATCAGCCTACAGACAACTGATTTTTGATAAGGTTCCAAAAATATCAAATGGGAAACAGATGCCCTTTTCAACAAGTGGTGTTGGAAAAATGAATGTCTACCTGTAGAAAAATGAAGCAAGACCCTTACCTCACTCCATGCACTCGAATAAACGTAAGGTGGATCACAGATCTCGAAGTAAAACCCCAAACTATTAGGGCCATCAGTGAGGGAATAGGGACCAACCTGAGAACACTGGCACAGGGATTACATAGGCTATCCAAAATAGGGAAGGACGCAAACACAGAGGAGGCACAAATAGACAAGTGGGATATACTGAAGATAAAACACCTGTGTACATCGAAATAATTCACCAAGATAGTAATAAGAGAGCAGACAGACTGGGAAAACATCTTTAGCAATGACAAATTGGATAAAGGCCTTATTACCAAAATCTACAACACCCTGATAAGCTTCCAAAAAGAGCAAAACTAATTGCACACTGAGGAGGTGGGCAAAGAAACTGGAGTTTCACAGAGGCAGAAATCTGAATGACCAATAAATATATGAAAAAATATACCTGATCATTAGCCATAAGAGAAATGCAAATCAAAGGAACAATGATATACCACCTAACACCCTCAAGGATAGCCCAATTCAAAAAATTATAAAGCAACAAGTGTTGGAGAGGCTGTGGGGAGATAGGGACTCTTATCCACTGCTGGTGGGCCTGTAGGTATGTACAGCCACCATGGAAATCAATTTGGAGATATCTAAAAATGCATGGAAATTAAGCTACCATATGACCCAGCAATCCTACTGGGCATATACCCAGAAGAGTCAGGTAAGAATCCACGACAAGGCATCTGTGCCCCAATGTTCATCGCAGCACAGTTCACAACCACAAGGAGTTGGAAGCAGTCCAAATTTCCATCAACTGATGAGTGGATTAAAAAACTGTGGCACAGGGCTGAACCCTGATGAATAGTGGTTGTGTGTGAGACTGCAGCCCACTGGGATGGAGGTTCAAATCCAGCAGCAAGGCTGGGCCTCCTACTCTCACCACCAGAGGACAGTAATGCCCCCCCAAAACAAACAAACAAACAAACTGTGGTACATACATACAATGGAGTACTATGCATCGCTGAAAAATAGTGATGAACACATGAAGCACCATCTCTGCATGGGAAGAATTGGAGGAATTTATGCTAAGTGAAGTTAGCCAAGTGCAAAAGGACATGTACAATATGACTCTGCTGAGGTAAGCTTAATAATATTTTTTTT
>PVJH01033706.1:0-21321 GCA_004026705.1 Nesogale talazaci | reverse complement strand
TGAACCTCCATCCCAGTGGGTCGCAGTCCCGCGCACAACCACTACGCCACCAGGGCTCAGTCCTCCATCCAGTCTTATAAGTCCAGTTTGCTCTGTGGACTCTTGCCTGTGTGTAAGACTGCTTACTACAGTTGCCTTTTTTCCCTCTCTTGGCACTTTTTTTTTCTTTTTTTCCCCCCAAAGTACCTATGCCAGCTCTCCTGTTTTGTGAATAAATATTACCCACAACCCAAAACAAATGATGGCCCTCGAGTTGGTTCCTACCCGGAGTGGCCCTGTGGGTCACAGCAGAATTGGTTCTTTTAGTTTCTAACAGGGTGGTCCACCATTTCCAGAGAAGAGAGCCTCTTCTTTCCCATGGGTGTGTGCTGCTGCGGTTTCGAACTGCAAGTCTGTGGTTAGCAGCACATCTCCATAACCTGCTATGCTTTTTATTCAAGGGCTCCTTGAATTAAATGATAGATTTAATTAATTCAAGAACAGTTCAAACTTAAAAAACTTAAGTCTGTTGCCTGAAAACCAGATAACTGCCCCCCTTAACTTGCCAATATATATAGCAAGGGATTTTTGTTTCTAAAGATCTAGGTGACATCTATCTATTGCCATTAAATTATCTGTTGTCATGTGAAAAATTTATCTTTCCAAAAAGGTCAAAATATGTAAATAGAATTCTCTCTAATAAAGCAAAATACACTTTATCTGTCCATACTTCTTAAAGTAAAATAATTTAACTCACCACGCATTTCAGTGGAGAGAATTGGCTGAATAGCCCATGCATCCTCTGTTTTGGTTTAACCAAATGATCTGTTAAGAAAAAAAGTGCTAATTTATTTCTGTGGATTTTTGATTAAAGTCATCATTCAAAACCCAGAATGACTGCTTTCCAGTCAATTCAGAGTTACAGCAGCTCTTTAGGTCCGAGTAGTCGTAGACTGAGCGGGTTCCTCTTTAGAGGAGTTGAAAGCCCACGATTCGTCCCAGGGAGTAAGTAGCTAGGGGTTTCCAACTACAGGCCTTGCACTTAGCAGCAACCCTTAACTTGCGACACCACCGATGCCCTGGTCAAGGTGAAACTCATGACTGTGGAGTCAAATCTGACTTAAGTAAAGGTAGTCGGACTATGTTTTATGGAGAAATGGTGTGAATAGGAGCATCAAAGCTTTAAAAGCACATTTTTACTTCCACAAAACATCACTATGTGCTACACTTATTTTCTTAGATTTATAGAAAAGAAAACAATCTGAGATTAACTTACCTTTTATATATGTCTAAACTTAAACTTGTAGCCTGGTCTGTGTGTAGTACGTACCTACTTAGGTGGTAAAAACATGCTGGTAGGAAAATTTATTCATGCTTTTTCTTAACATTATGAATATGGGAATCAGTGTGTAGTGGTGCTTGATAAGGAGGGTGTTTTGCCCCTTATTTGATCCTGTATACCTGTAAATTTTATATTCCTAAAAATGTGAGATGTCCCTTGACAGTTTTGTTGCTATGGAATTTTTCTCATTTTGTGTTTGAAGGGTTTCTGTATTTTTCAGACCTTCCTTTCTCCCTGGCAGGCAGTAGTTTTCCTATTGGTGTTTACATATATGAGAGGCAATCACAGGCTTCAATGGACTTTTTAGAAGCACAACTCATCTTACGAGGTCATATTTGGAAATAGTATTCAAATAGCTTCAGATTTCAATCAGCATTTCTCCTCCTCCTCCTTCTCCTTCTACAACTCCATTTAGTTTAAAGTTTTGCATGGACAGAATGCCATGCTGGAATCATGAAGCCCCTTAGTTGCTCATTTCTGTCTTCTGGGCATTGTTTCCCACATTGTCCACCGATATTCAATACATGGTTTGGGACCTGTTTCAAGCTATCTAGAAAGATATTATTCAGACACATGTATTCTTCATAATTTGCTTAAAAGTACTAGACATTAGTCAAGGTAGAGGAAAGTTGAGTTCTACTTTTAGCTGTTACCCAAGTTTCTTTCAAAAGTGGAAAGTAAACCAAGTATTTAGTAAATTTCTAGGAGTCAGAGACCATGTCTGTCCAGCACTGAAGTGGAAATATTCGAACAAGAATAAATTTTAGTATTAACTTTTGGTCAACCTGTTAGAAACACATGTGTTTCTGGGTGCCACGGGGTATTAGACACTTAATGATCACTCCAAAGTTTGTTGATTCAGATCCACTCCCGAGTGTCTTGACAGTGAGGCCTGGTTATCTACTTCTGAATGACCGCAGCATTGTAAACCCATCTTCATCATGAATCAGAATGGACTCTCTGGCAATTTAAAATGGAATTTGTATGTGTGGATATTATATTCCAAAGACAACTTTCCTTTAAGGTTCAACTAGCCTGCTTACTTATCTTAAGCACACAAATTCTGTTTCTAGTAGATTTTCATTTACTGTTTTTTTCCCCTAAACATATTATAATATTAAATCTAGTTTCAATTTGCTATTTGACTTTAACCTTTGGAACCCACCTCCTGGCCTCAATTAGTTATACATTCAAATGGAAGATGTCTAGAAAACTGTTTTCTGACAAATGAATCTGCACTGTTTTAATTTTTATTGAGATGTGGGTACTATTTCTGTGAATGATTAATTTGCTTTGCAATCCATGTTATAGAGCAGAAATATGTTTTGTTAGGAAAATAAAATATGAATGTATAAAGATATATCCTCCAAACAATAGTCAGTAACACCACTGTCACCTGAATATTTTCATTATTTCTATTTTCAGTTCAGGATATTATTATTTTTTATTGGGAAAAATGAGTTCGAGTTGGTCATATCCACCTGTGCTAGCTCAGAATAATGCTCATAGAGTTGAAAGCCATGGGATTTTGTCCATTGTCTTGAATTTCATGTCTGCAGCTTCAAAGCCAAATCGACTGGAGGGTGAACATCTTATAACAAGAAACTAATCACAAGGTTAGTTAATGTAGGACTTTTAGACACGTGACGACAGTGGTTTGATTACTGGGGACCGCCACTCTCCATTTTCCTTTGGAGAGACAGTTGCAGAGATTCCCTAAGAGAGAGTTGATGTCTCCTCCTGAGACACTTGCTTTCCCAGTCCTGTCTTCTCCGTATTCTGTAGAAGATTTCAGAGGGGACCTCCTGATAAGAGTGTCTAGGGGAAATGGTTATGTGTGTGGAATTTGCACATCACAAATAAATGCATCTTGTGTTAGTCTGGGTAGTCTAGAGAAACAAATCTGTAAACACGCTTATGTGTAGAAGAAAGAGTTCTAGGGCTAAGCTCCAGTGGTGTAGTGGTTGTGCGTGGGACTGCGGCCCACTGGATTGGAGGTTCAAATCCAGCAGCAAGGCTGGGCCTCCTACTACCACCACCAGAGGGCAGTGATATCCCCAAAACAAAAAAACAAAACCAAAACAGAAAGAGTTCTATATACAAGAGCAACTGTACATTAAGAAAACATCCCAACCTGGTCCAGTCCAAGTTCACAAGAATTAGCCCATAGGTCTAATACCAATCTATAATGTCCTCTTCACAGTCATGAAACACTTGCAGTGGTGTGAAATGCAGAACGATCATAAGCCAGTGGGTAGGAAATCTTTGGAACCAGGGACATTGTGAGCATCTCAGTGTTGACAGGGCTTTCTCTGTGGCTTGTCCGGCTCTCAGGACTGCATCCAGATAAGTAGGTAGGTCCATGTGGCTTCTCCTCAGGGACACAGGTCAACATGCTCACAACAGATCCAAGTTTTGTAAAGCCCGAAGCTTCATTACATAATATGGAAATTTGTAAGAAAACAAATAGAAATATTCATTCTAAATATTGTACAAACTCTAAAACTGAAAAATTGGGTGGAAACTATGTCAGACCTCATCTAGATTTGAAAGGGTGAAAGAGAATCCAACCACACACCAGCCAAGGCCTAGTACCACATGGCAGAAGTCAGATGTGCCTCTGTCCTCTACCTCTCTTGACCCTCTTCTGATACCAACCAGTCATCCCATAGCACTCCTTCTCTGCTGGGTAAATAATTTATTGTAATGGCCACACAGATCTCAGATCATGAATATAATTATGATAGCTTATCAGGGAAGAAACAAGCTATCATAATTTAAAGATCAGCAAACATTAAGGGTACATTGTCTTGTCCGCAGCAGTGCTTCTTAGCCCAAAATCATGTCGCTGGTCTTCAGCTGAGCTGCTCAGCTACATGATACCTTTACCTTGCTTTGTTTCTGTGGCCTAGGAAACCCATCACTGTTTCCGTCTTGGTAGCTCCTTTGCTCTACTTCGTGGTCTAAGTTCTGGTACCTCGATACCTCTGTTGTCTCCACTGTCAATTGAGACAGGGATCTCACAGAGACTCCATCGGTGGCTGTTCTTAGATGCTCATCGTGTTCCTTCACTCGGCTACTGAGATGGCTCTTTCATACTCAAAGGAATGACAAGACTAACTGATCCTCTCTAGTCATCATCTGCACAACCTATTTGTCTGTTCCCAGCTCATCATTTGATGGGAGTTAACGAAGACATAGTTTGACAGGCCATAAGCAAATACTTTTATTTAATCACAATTACCATGTGAACATATCGCTCTGACCCTTTCCAGATATTTGAGTGTGGCTGATTTGTGCATGGGGCCCTGAAGCGTATATTTCCTTAGCTTCATGATAAACATATTTCTAATGTACAGTATTTGGTTTCCCGCTTGATGAGTTCAGAAGCACGGAAGTTTGTGGGAGAGTCCTAAGAAGGCAGGTAAATTCTCAGGGCTGTAAGCAGCTAATGAATTTAGCGTGTTGCAATGGCAAAGGTGACTTAGTTTGCAATAAATTCATGGGATTCCTGTTCTGGGAGAATACAGTTCCTCCTCCCCTCATCCTCCCTTAGGTTTAGGCTTCCAGATAAAAACTTTCCTTTTATGTTCAGTCAATTATGGGCAATAGATTTAGCTAACTGGACTTTGTGCTTCCTTTGTGGTCTGGTCTCCAGGTCACTGTAATCATTATCTTAATTTGTGTTCCTTTTATCATAACCACATAAGATTGAAAATCAGACTCACAGAATCAGAATATGTTTAATTATTCTCTCTTAACCAGAAAGGAAATACTAGGAACCCTAAATACTTTGAATGATTTCTTTTCACCTGGACTGTAATTAATTCTGTTTGAATTAGGCTGTTTCTGCATAATGTTTGAATATTTAAAAGCCTACTTTAAATGTGGAGGATGTATATACAGACATTGCCAATTATTCTGCAAATTAGTTTTTCATTTAAATGTTATCTTAAGTGACTCAATTTAATTACCATTTCAATATTTGTTTCTTCCATAAGAGTAGATTAAACAATTCAGAGGAAAGCCATTGCTTATATACCATTTATGTCCCTTGCACTTCGTCATGTCCAGCAGGATTTTTTTTTTAGAAGAAGCAAATGATAATTTAGAAATGTTGGTGTTTTAGTGACTGGACTCGGGTAATTAAAATAACTCTACCCTTCTAAATTCTACTTGTCTGTCAGTTTGTCAGACTGCAGTAGTTTGTTTGTTGCTGGAAGCTGGGCCACTGTTAAATAAGAAGAGTAGCAATAAAGAAGAGGAACTGCAATAAGATGGATTAATATAGTTGTTTCAACAATAGTCTCAACCAAGAACAATTGTGGGGATGGTCCAGGACTGGCAGTTTTGTTCTGTTGTCCATCAAGTCACTGTGGATTGGAAACAAATTGACAGGACCTACCAACAGCAACATCCTTCTACATGAACCTGTTAAAACATGAAATAAATTCAATTTTGCATGTCAAGCTATGCTTCTTAAATGATAGAAAGACACAGGTTCTCCATCAATGAGCAAGATGACGCCTAAAATTTGATGGCATTACTCTGAAAGAGCTTGCAGATGTTTCTGAATTATTCTTTTTTTTGGGGGGGGGGGCGGGGCATCACTTTCTGAATTATTCTAGAAGTCTCTATACTTCTGGCCACCTCCTCCTCTTTATGTTTGTTGTACACTTTATGTAGCTTTCATGTTCTTTATGACAGTATTATGGCAGTCATGTACTTGATGTCAATTTCATGATTGGGATGTAGGGCTGGAGTCTCACCTGTTAATCTGGAGATAGCCAATGAGACCTCTGTGTGGGCATGGCTTTCTCCTGAGAATTCTGGGGAATCTCACAGTATTTCCCAATTGGAAAGGCGAGACTTGAGTTAGTCTCTGAGACTGAACGGGTAACAAGATGAGATGATAGCGTTCAGGTCGATCCTGATTCCTGGAGAATAGAGGAGCCAGAAATGAGGCCACATGGGTTTGCTTTGATAGAGCCAAACCTCTGGGGCCAGAGAAGCCACAGAGAGATCCCTGCAAGTGCTGAGATGCTTCTACTGCCACTGGACACACAAGACTCTGCACCCACTGCCCTGTGATTGTCCTTTGTGCTTTGTAAGTTGGAAGGAGACTTTATAGACATAGGGGTATCAGACATAGGGGCTAATATCGGATTTATGACTGGACTGGACTGGGTTGAGATGCTTTCTTAACATTCCATTCCTCCTACATATAAACCTTTGTCTTATATCCATATGTGTGTATGAATTTGTTTCTCTAGTCTACCCAGACTAACACAGTATGCTAACCCAGGAATTTAATGATTAAAGCCCTTCATTTTAGCAACCATTCATTTTGGGACAGAAGAAGCAAATCAATCTTCTGAGTCAATTGTGTCCTTTCATCACACCCAGAAACATGAAGACTCCTTGAGCCCCAGGTTAATATGGGCAAGAAAACTGGCTCTTTGTGTGTGGTGTGTGTGTGGGGGGGGTGGTGGTGGTAGGTGTTTACCTTCATAAGACATGCTTATAAGAAGGTAAATAAAATATAACTTGTTTCCACTGTGTCCTTCGGTCCCCAAAGACAAAATCAATTGAAGATTGAGTCTCAGAGGATTGGAGATGACAGTCTGAAGATGAAGGTTTGGCAATTCTCCAAAGGGGAACAAAGATGGTTAATGACATAACAAAATGCATGGAGATAAGAAAGTATTCAAGAGATACTACTAGGCAAGAAAAGAATAAATTGATGACTAGTGGAAATCGAAATGAGGTCAGAAAATTGTGTTCTGGACATTACAATGACTTGCAGACTCATAATTGGGGATGTAATCTGCCACATGAACATAGACAGATGTGTTCTTCCTGCCGTGAATCTGCTCTTTATTAACTTACTCTGTGTGATCACGTGTTCTAGCCCTTGGCTAGCATGATGTTGTATAATATAGGTGGCATATGATTGCCTATGCTGCTCAGCAAACAAAAATGAAAAACAATGAGGTAGAGAAATGGAAAAGACTGGCTAGTGGGAAAGGAAATCTCTATTTTCCTTAACATAAAATGAAGTAGATGATAAGAGTTTTCTTGGGTTAAGTGGAAAAATACTCATATGCTAACTTTAAAGTTACTATTTAAACCAGGGGTCCTCAAACATTTTAAACAGGGGGCCAGTTCACTGTCCCTCAGATTGTTGGAGAGTCGGACTATAGTTTCTAAAAAATAAACAGAAAAAATTTGAACAAATTCGCTGTGGACCCTGGATAAGTAGACTGCTAAACAGGAGAGCAGTGGTGGCAAAAAACACCAGGTGGGCCGAATAAATGTCCTTGGTGGGCTGCATGTGGCCCATGGGCCATAGTTTGAGGACCCCTGATTTCAATTCACCGCCCTTTGTGCATAGTTTAACCTCTGTCAGGATGGGCCACCTTGGACCCAGGAGGCAGTTCTTGCTTGTTCTATCGGGTTTCCTGCACATGGAATAGGCTTGGCAGCACTTTGATTTTGATTGGAGTACAAGTAAAAGGCCATGTTTACCTTTGATACTCTCTTTATTCATTATTTCTTTAGGGCTTAGCATTTTTTGCAATACATAAATCAAAAAGAAAAACAACAAAAAGCTATATTTTCATTAGAATTGCTCACCTTTGTTAGTTCATAGCTCAGTAAAAAGTAGGCAGTCTTAATCATTCTATTTTCCTGAATTACTGATTAAGACAATAACTAAGGTGAGGGAAGAGTGTTTCTTTTCACCTAAAACAGAATTTATAGTGTTCTTTCATTAGAAACAAATATCTGCTGGCTTTTCCTGTTTTTTTCATTCATTTCTTGAGACATCTATTATATTAGGAACAAAACAAAACAAGAACCCGCTGCTATCGACCAACTCAAGGTGACCATATCAGACAAAGCAGAACTGCCCCATGAGCTTGTCTACATCATAAATCCTGCAGATGGCCTTATCTTTCTCCTGCAAAGCAGCTGGTGGGTTTAAACTTCTGACCTCTCAGATAGTATGTGGATGCATAAAGTGCATCCATTGCAGTCCATTTTTTTTCTTAGCTTATTTAAATCATTTGTATAAAAGGGGGAAAGCAGAACAAAATTTGCCAATCAATTATTACCCAACCAAAGAAAACTGATCAGATGAAATGGCCAATATTACTCTTCTGAGGTTTAAAAATACTGGAGTTTACCATCTGGTAACCTGTGGGTTGAATGAAGTTTAAAAATACACATGACACCTACAGTTCAAAAATACTGCTTGATCTTTTTACACTAACATTCTTAATTTGGAGATTGCAAATAGAAATGTGAGTTTGAAAATTTCTTCTGGAAACTTAGATTTGACGTTATTAGGCTTGCTTTCTAGGATAGAACAGAGATCCACACTCTGTGTCTGGGCAGGTTGACTCTCAGGTTACCAGGTTACACATTCTGCTTCACTTCTCCATGTTACCTGCTTAGCCCCAATTTGAGTTTGCATTTGGTACCTGGAGTCCCAGCCAGCAAGTCCACATTCACCATCTGCTTGACTGAAAAGCACCCTTAGCGGCTAGAGACTATGGAATCTGAAGGATGAATTTCTTCTCTTCTGGGAGTGAAAACATCAAGTTCTTGAGTGTACATGAGGTATATTTTACTGAAGAGTATCTTTATTTCTAGGTTATAAACTCCCCATGGAATGATAATGATTATAAGTTGTTTCCATTTTCAAGGACGAATGCAGTCTCTCCATGACCAGCTTTCAATATCAGATCTTTGTAAATCTATTGCTAACTCAGAAAGAAAAGTCCCCTCCTGTCCTCCTCTTCTTAATGCTGCACTGTCATTGGAAACTAATTTTAGGGATAACTTTTATTATTATTTCCCTGATTGACCATTTTCTCTGTTATTGAGAATGAGGAAAAGAAATACATGCTGGTCTCTTGAGACCTTGTGTAACACAGATTTTTCCTCTCATTCCACCAATGAATATGTTTGTTTGTGTTAGTAGAATTATAGTACGATAGCTATTTAATGAGACCCTTACTCCATGATTTTATTCTTAATACTTCATTGCTCTTGTGGTAACTGTTGTGTTTTAGAGAGAATTTATAGGACTCTGATGTCACGCCCTAGATAAGACTTTCCATTTTTAGCATCTGTCCCCTTGGCACGTTTCCTGGTGTTGACAGTGGGAAGAAGACACGTTTGGGTTTTTGAAGTCCGCCCACTGCAGATGGTGGACTTTCACTGTAGACTCTCTTTTAGCTCTGATTTGCTTTTGAATCATCTCCCTATATGTTTTTGATGAAAGCTTTATATAACTCCCTGCTAGGCCTTTATAGAATGTTTTATGGCATTAACTTCCTACATATTTTATAAAATATTTTATATAAGCATCCTCCTATATATTTATGTGAAAGCTTTAGATAAATATTAAAGTGGAAAATCTTACAAATAACCCTGATGATGGAATATATTGGTAAGCAAAACCATAAGTTCAGTTTTGGCAGAGACTACCAGTTTTATCTTTGCATTTGACTTGTCATACAGGAAATTATGAAAGTTACAAATAAAGCACAGAGAATAACTCTTTAGTCATTTTTTTACTAAGCTTTTGTACTGGGTGTCAAATGATTAAATACTGTATTCATTACAACAATGCTTTCAGAGAATTTAGTAACTGCAATTAATATTAGGAGGATTCAGTTTTCCTGCTAAGTCCTTTTAAGAAGCCCAGATTTTAACAATCTTAGTACACATGATGGTGCTTAAAATACTTATTAGAAAAATTTAATGAACGGTAATGAAATGTTTCCAGAAACTTTTGAAGGTGTGTTTGTATTTATTGAATATTATGCTTTTTTTTGTTTTTATGAGGCCTTATCCCCTTTCAAATTAAGCACTGTGGCTTCATTTTGCATACATTAAGTCTCAGTTTCAGAAAGGTAATGTCCCCAAAGCTGATCACATAATTTAGAGGATATGAAGACTTCGATGTTCAAGTGACAGATGAAGTACAGTAGTTTAATTCCCTTCTTTCCTCCAAATATCATTGAAAGGAGAGAGAAATATATGTGCAAAAACAGAGAGTCTGGCAATTCCGGGCAGCAGAAAAAGATACAATTAGCAGAGAGGACATTTTGAAGACTTTATGGAATTTGTTCATCAAGTAATATGTAGTGTGAGAGAAATCCAAGCAGAAATTAAAGATAAAAATTTAAACAGAAACTTATTTCAGCACAAAGAAGCATTGTTCCACACAGAATCCACACACATGCTTACACAATACACACACGCGCAAACAAAATTCCACTTAGACAAGTGATCTACACGATGGACTCAAGGCCATCATAACATTGGTCTGCTCCGGTCCCTTTGTGACTCTGCTGATGCCCACCTTCAATCCCACTGCCAATCAAGTAGGGAAAGCTGTTTAGGGAAAGTGAGAGTTTTCTGAACAGAACCTGGGAGGGGGCATCTACTCCATACCTGTCAACATAAGTAAAACTTTTGTATCTGTTTGTTTGTTTGCTTGCTTTTAAAGAATCACAGCACAGAGAAATTAATCAAGATTTGAAAAGCAACTTATGAAAGCATGCGGCAACAAACTTTCCCACTTGGATGTTTTCTAGGTATAGCAACTTCCTGGAAAATAATTTGTTAAATAGACTCCCTTGATCCTCACAGTCTCGTGATCTGAACAGCGAGCATTCCTAGTGTGTTCCTCAGGCAGGCCAGCGAGGGCAGGGGGAGGCTGGCACGTGCCCAGGGCTCCACTTGAAGTGGCAGAGGCGCCAAGCAGTTTCTATCGTCAGCTGTGTGCGCTCATTCAGCAATTTAGAACCCATTGCCATCAGGCACTATTTGCCATAGAGACCCTTCTGGTTGCTTGTATCTTAGCAATAAAAATCTAGCCTGTCTGTTGTACAATGGCAGAAAGCATTTCTAACAGGCACACTTCTTCCTGTGATTGCTATTGAAAATAAAGAATTAAATTTTTAAAAAAGAGGTTCGATAAACACTCCAGATAGTTATTTTTGGATAATTGGTCAGGCACACCAAACATGCAGTGTATTTTCATTGCTTAAGCCAATTTAGAGCTGTGTTTTATCGTCTATTCAATAAACAAATGAGAACTAATGCTTCTTCACATAAGAAGTCAGGGTTTTACCTGTCCTTAGGAAGTACACCTTTATAGCTGATATCAATGATACTTTTTCTCATTTGTCAGTGTGATTAGGACTATATGTTCTAATTCTCTTCTAATTATTTCCAAAATGAAGTACTTGTAAGAGGAAAAACAAGAATTCATTGGGGGAAGTGAGACATTGTCATTACTATTTCATCTCACTTTTTATCTTATTCCCAATTTCTTAGAAGTTGACAATGTAATGAAGTATATTTCTGAGGAAAAATAAAAACTAGTCCCCAGGATTTCGGTCTCTGTGGAACTTGGCTTTCTATTCCACGAAAGAAGGGGCCAACCTTATAGTTCTAAAAGTCTGAATTCTCCTTTCCTGCTCACATCTGCAAATCATTAAAAAATGAAAGCAAACAAACAAAAAACCAGTTTCACACCTGCTCCTGAACAAAGTAGAGGTTATTGCTTTAGTTTTAAAAGGGCAAGTAGCCCAACCTGGAGGTAATTTTCTAAAAAAAACAGGCTTAGGATAGTGATTTTTCTGGAAATGGCAAGAGCTTGTATCCGAGCCCCAGAGAGAGGCCAGTGTTTGATAGACTGATTTGGGGGCAGGTGGGAGCAGTGTACTCGTGGCCAGGCTCTGGGAAATAATGTAAAAATCCTGGTGACCAATATAGGAATAAAATGCATAAAGCATTCCACCTTTGAACAGCGGGCTTGTGCAGCGAACAGTGACCAATTCTCACCAAATCCATAGCTGTTCCTCAGATTTTCTGAACAAAATATGATTTACCTTCCATAGAATCCTAATACAGTTTGATATTTTTGAGGGTTCATGTCCCCACCCCCAAAATATAATGCATGATTGAGTTAAAATTTTTGTACTAGAATTTGTCAGCCCTATATGGTGGAGAATATACCATATTAGATTTCCTTTTATTTGTAAAAGGTGTGAAATAATGACCGTTCTACTTGGATGGATCATCGACTCATGTATTTCACAGCTGCTTACTAAATGACATAGTGTTTTTTAGAAAAAGCACAGCTTCAACTGTTAAGATACTTATAATTTCTATTTTCCCCTTCCTCTTTTATGTGCAAGAGCTATATTACCTTTTCAAATAAGTCTCAGACAAAAATAAAAATGTGTCTTCTTAGAAGTACCAAAGCTCACCATGGTTGTCCCCTTTAACCATTGAGAAGCAGAAAGCTATATACATTGGTCCTTTGTTATTGTTTGGGCCTTTCGAGTCTGCTGGAAGGTTCAGTGACTCTTTGCCTAAAAGAAGGAGAACTTGTCTGTTCCGTCCAGCCCCATCTTCAGGATCTTTGCTATACTTCATCCCATGTCTGCAACCACGGTGCTAGTCTATCACCCTGAGAGGCTTTTTCACCCTCCCTGGGCTTTACGCAGCACAATACTGCTTCCAGTTCTCAAGCAGAGGTTGATTTTCTTTTTCAAGATGCTACTGAGTGTGATATCATCCTGTGAGAGAAAGCAGAGAGGAATTCTACATAGCATTGTTTAGAATGCCTGCCCTCTGTCATATGCTTTGGGGAAAACCACATTTGATTGTAAGACATTTAGCATGAATGAATTGAAATCTTATGCTTAGACATAAAACGACATGTTCTTAGAGACCTGTATTCCTTCCCCCTTAGCTGTAATCGTAAAGAACTCACTCTTTGCTGACTCCTAGAGAAGACCTGTGGATTTCTGAGCCTGTGAATGTGTCCAGGAGTAGAAAATCACATCGCCTGTGGAGCTGCTGGTACTTTTGAACTGCTGACCACGTGGAATGCAGGTCAAGATGTAACTCTACGTTACCAGGCCACTATCGCAGTAAAATACAATAAGTAATCATTTTCCACACCAAAAGATGCAGTGAGACTATCGAACGTTATTTTTCCCTAGTTTTACTGATCTGTCATGAGAAGACAGATATACTAAGAAATAGAAATTATTTTGTGCGATCTCAAGAACGTACACATTTGGTACATGCACAGATGTGGAGATGTTAGCAATTATCTGTCAGTTACTAGAATTTTCTGAGCTTGGCAGTGAAGTAATGGCCTGCAAATCCATCAGGTGCGGTTGTAGGGAAAAGAACAATGGCAACAACAAAAAACACCAAACTCACTACCATGAAGCGGATTCTGATTGAGAGTGATGTGACCCTTTAGGACAGCATAGAACTGCGCTTGGGTACAGTTCCAAGATTGTAAACATGACTGGAAAAGAATCCACTAACTGTACAAATTAACTTTCAGGAATTTAGACACTAAACATTTAACCTAACACAAGATGTATATAAGGATTTGTACTTAAATCTACCCTGGGAAACAGCATGATTTTTGAAACTCAACATTTATAAACTATCCTATCTTTTTAAGTAAAGTGAATAAAGCAGCGGTTCTCAACCTGTGGGTTGCAACCCATTTGGGGGTTGAACGACCTTCTCAAAGGGATTGCCTGATTCATAACAGTAGCATTACAGTAGCAATATCAGTTATGAAGCAGCAATGAAAATAATTTCATGGTTGAGGGGAGGGGTCACCACAACATGAAGAATAGTATTAAAGGGTCACGGCATAAGGAAGTTTGAGAACCATTGGGTTAAAGCAAGTGAGCAAATATATATATATATATATATGTATATATATAGTTATATCAACATCAACTTCATACATTAGAAATACACTAGCAATAGTTTGGAAGATACTTTTAATGTGAGATAATTATAGGAATATTTTCAGAGTCAGCATAGCTTTTTCAAAGAAGAGTGGGATGAGATTAATAGTAAGAGATTACTAGATTCACTGAACTGTAGGAGACTCTCCAAGTGCACTTAAAAATACCAGTTTATTAAAAAATGTGACTTCACAGAATAAGGACACCACTGGGCTGAGCCCCGGTGGCGTAGTGGTTGTGCGCGGGACTGCGGCCCACTGGGATGGAGGTTCAATTCCAGCTCCACAGGAGCAAAGGCTGAGCCTCCTACTCCCACCACCGGAGGACCGTGATTCCCCACCCCCCAAAAAAGAATACAGACACCATGAACAGAATTAAACGATGAGAAACAGAAAGAAAACATAAGCAATAAGAATGTAAACATGATTTAATATAAATAATATTGAGCAATTTTTATATACCAGTAACTGACCTAAGATAAGTCTGTTTTTGGTTGGTATTGTAGGAGCCCCCACACCAGTGTAATTAAGCTAAACAAAAGGTCAGTAGGTCAAAGCCACCAACTTCCCCAAAGAAGCAGAAGTCAGTGGCAGTCTGACCCCTCACCATTTCCCAGCATGCAAACCCTGGGGCTCAGTTGCATTCTCTCCTGTGTGCGTGAGAAGCCACTCACAACGTGAGAATAATTTGTCGCTGTTGACTTCAGCTAAAGGCCTTTATCCACTTTTATTTGGATACACATTTTGTCCACCCGTGATTTACAATACAATAACTTGTTTTTGTGAGCTGGGCCTTTTGATATATTACAAAGGTCTTTTGTAATAGATGGCTAAAACCCTCAGTATGAGGTCAGAGACATAACAATTTACATACAGGTTCTACTGCTTCTCTTCCTCCAATGAAAGATTATGCTCATGTATGTAATAGCAGTATTTCTGATTGACTCAAAAACATTAGGGCGCAGCATAGAATGTTGGCTGGTTAAAATTGTGTTGACACTAACATTCGGAAAAAGGGTCACCCTCTTTTGTTGCTTCATTATTTATTGCTCCCTTCAATGTGACTGAAACTTTAAAAAAAATCTTAATTATAGAAAATCTTCCAGATTTTAGCTTTGTCCTTCTTCCAAGATTTTATTCCTGGTGTCAATATTTTTGCTTAATATTTTGTTTTTAGGAATATTCAAATATTTTAATTTTACTTTAACCATGTGCACAGCTCTGAACCGCAGGTACAAAAATATATTTTGAAAATATACAGTGTATATGCCAACTCTGAAAGCATGATAGTGAAAGTAGATGGTTAATGAGGACAAATCTCTTCCTTTTCAGCCTAAATTTAACGTCTGAGACAAAAATAAATCGATTAATCACAGCACCCAGACTATTTAGGGTAGATAGAGCACGTGATGCATGCAGAAGGGTTTGGGCTTCAGTCTACCCTGTGGAATAGCATGGTTCTGGAAACTAAGCATCTCTAAGTGCCTAGATGGGTAAATGGGTAAAAAAAAGAAAACAGTTATGACAATAGAAACTCCATCAATCATTAGGAATATAATCATTATAGGAGTATTTCCACAGGAAGTATGGATTTTTCAGAAAGGAATGGAATGGGATTAGTAGTAAAATGTTGCAAATCAAGATTATAAAGGAAGACCAGTTTGAATACCGCAGTGTTCTTTTTAGCTCCCAGGCAAGCAACCGAGAAACATATGTGATTTTGTATTTGTGAGATATACAACAGTATAATAAATGAAGTAAATATTTTTGGAAGGAAGGCCTACTATTGCAATAGTTGGTTCAGACTGATCCTTTATCAGAAATGGTGGTGTTAGGTTATTGGAAATGGGATAGGAGCTTAGAATGTGATTTTCACTCAACCAAGTAAATTGTTTGCCTTGTATTCCCCTTTAAATTCCTTTCTATAGCTTCCAGCACTATGGATTTGTACTCTTTCATGTGTACTTTTTGACTTTTTCTTCACATGAGATCTGATTAACAAGTAGGAAGTGGAACTAAGAACAGGATCCTTTAATTTAGTTTGTAAGCTGAGTTTTTTTTTTTTTTTTGTGGGCATCACTGCCTCTGGTGGGCATGGGCGCTACCCAGCCACCACTGGATTTGAACCACCAAGCCTGCGGGCTGCAGTTCTGCACTCAACCACTTATGCCACCGGGACTCAGCCCCGTAAGCTTAGTTTTGATCCCTTTAAAGTTTCTGTACTGAGTATCGAGACATACTCAGCATCTCAAAGTTATTGAACATAATCTTGATGAGGTAAGTACCTTTATTTGAAGCGCTTTCTCAAGCTCTTGACAGTCATGAGGATGACATTTGGTCCACAGTGCTGTTCAGAATTTATATGAGGTGTTAACCAGAGAATAGGTTAAAGACAGTTGAATACTAGTGAAGACCTCAAAGCACAGAATGAAGTAGTTTAAGAAGTATGCTTCATCAAAATATCCGTGTACTCTTTTGTATATTTCTGGAGAGATTGCAATTTTGACAGCAGATAGATATGTTCATAGAGTAATATTCTTTTGTTGTTTTGAAACAAAGACTGCTATATTTGTTGGACCAAACGTGAGCTTGGATAGATAGGTGAACAGTCTAACTAGTTTCGAATCTTACTTTGAGAAAAAGGCATTTCTAAGATATTTGTCTTGACAGTTTGTTCTTAGCTTTTTCTTGAGGACATTATGCTTGATGAAGTCAAGTTTGCAGAATTCAGCATTGATTGGACACCTAAGTTTACCCCAGGAATCCTTTACAACAGAATAAAACTAGTTTCATAAGCAATGGAATAAAGTGGTTGATGGAAATTCCCTGGTTTTGTTGACTTAAGAGAAGGTTCTATTTCTATCTCCTATCAGATTCTTATTAAATACTCCTTCATCTTTTTAGCGTACTTCTGTCTACAGTCAATCCACTGGAGATCTCACTGCTATGAAATATGGAGTTATGTGCAGTGAAATTGAAGCTTAAAATAAATTTCTACAGTTGACACAGGGGTACCAATTCCTTGTCTTATGCACAGTTAAACTAATACCTTTAATATAATGGCCTAATAGTTGAACTTGGGAAGACAATCACATATACAGAAGGGAGCTATACTTTGATATTAATATGATTTTAGAAGCTAGTTGTTGATTTTTCAAGTTAGCATACCTAAAGAGACAGCTTCGTATTGAAGCTCAATGATATTTTACAGTAATTTTATCCTGGTTTGGGGGGTACTTTCTAAGATTCCCACTTCAGATAGTTATATCTAAAACTTCAGATAGTTCTAAATGCTCTCTATATACTTTTATTTTATATAACCTGTATACATATATGTTAGGCCCAAGGTGTGTGTGGACAATGTTCACCTGTGGACGTGGGCATGCACAGCACAGTCACAGAACCAACTGTATTTTCCAGAACTGTACCCAGTAAAGGAGGAGAGAGCCAGCTAGGGGTGGAGTGGGTTGGTGCTAGATTTTATTATGCTAATTAGAATGGCAATTAAAATAGTTTCAAACCAGATCTGACCACGAATAACTGAAACCATGGAGACCAGAAGTTCCAAATAAGGGAGAAATACTCTATGTCAGGTCTTTATTTTTTCCGCTATCGACTTTATATATATATATAGATAAATAGGTGATAGATAGTTTCATCACAAGATAGACATTTTCATCATAACATCTATGGATTTGCCATGCACAGTAAAAGATTGGTACTTATGTATTTTTTAAAATATGCTTCAGATTTCCCATTTACTTGATATAACTGATGCAAGGGTCTCTCCATTGATAGGGGATGCTGGGGCAGGATGGGTGATGGGGAAGGAAAGAGGATTTCAGGAATAAGAAATGAAGGAGAGAGGGAGCCTTAGAATGGATTGTGATTGCACAACTCATTTTTAGGGTGATTTAACCTAGGGGGCTGGGGAGGGGATGTTTCAAAATGGATGTGGTAATCATTGTACAATTGTCCTTGATACCACTGAGTGACTGAACTATTGAATTGCATAATGTATGAATTGTGTGCCAATAAAACTCTTACAAAATAAGACAAAAGGGAGCATCTCTGAGTGTGTGTATGAGATTTATGATTAGCCCACATGATTAAGGAGTGCTGGGAGCCTTGGTGGGCGATCTTTGGCCTGTAAACTGAAAGATCTGTTTCAAACCCTCCCACCACTCCTTCTGAGAAAGGTGAGGCTCTCTGTTCCCATGAAGAATGGCACAATCTTTGAAACCTTGTTTTCCTGATCTAAAAACTGGGTGTGTCAGATGTGTCTTATGGCCCGAAAAATATGGTATGTGGGTCTTCAAAGGAGCCCTGTGGATATCATGCATTAAGCATTGTGCTGTTAGCCTTAAATTAAGGTTGGTAGCTCAAAATTACCAGCTACTCTGTGTGAGAGAGAAGCGTTTCTGTTCTAGCAATGATGTAGCAACTTGCAAATAAATAAGTGCACAGAGATCACTCTCCTCAGTCCCTGGGGATCTGAATCCACTAATGGAGCAGGAGCTTGGCTTCCATATGGCATGGTTCACTGAGTAAATATTGCCATTGATGATTGAATATCAGCAGTCAGAACCTATTCATCACCTGCTCCAAAGGTGTAAAGTATGATCATCTCTTTCTGTACAGATTTACAGCCTTGGAAACCCCATGGATCAGTTCTAGTCTGCTCCATTACAGTCATTACAAAATGGGCTGGACTAGATGGTAGTGAATTTTATGGATTGATGGTACATTAATACTCATGAGTATATAGACAAAGCGACTTCAGAATGCTGAACTGCTTCTGAAAAGTCACACTTTTCATTCCTCTGGAACACTTGGACTCTGTACACATGGAGTAAATGTAGCTTGGACGGCAACTAACAACATCAACATATTATTCATTCCTAGCTCAATCTTTTTCTTCCTTCCCTCAGGAAGTACATTACTGTTTTAAAATGACACATATTTATACTATTCACAGTTTGCTTCATTCTGCACATTCATATGTGCCTCCCAAAATAAACACTGTTTGCCTAGCTTTTAAATGTATGTAAGCTATACCTGTTCATCTTAAAAAAAATAATGACAAAGTATGATTTAAAAACTAACATCGACTGCAGCCCACGGGCTTGGCAGTTCAAATCCAGCAGCAGGTCTCCAGGAGCAATGCTGGGTAGCTCCCACAACCACCAGAGGGCAGTGATGCCTCCCTCCAAAAAAGGAAAAAAAAAAAAAAGCTAACATGCTGTTCATTCAGTATAAGAGTTCACAAAGGAGTTTATAAAAGTTTGTAGAAAAACTTATTTTCTTTTTTTTGTTTGTTTGTTTTTTGGGGGGGCAGGGGGGCATCACTGCCCTCAGGTGGTGGGAGTAGGAGGCCCAGCCTTTGCTCCGTGGAGCTGGAATCGAACCTCCATCCCAGTGGGCCCGCAGTCCTGCATGCAACCACTATACCCCTGGGGCTAAGCCAAAAAACTCACTTTCTATGTGTCCTTCCCTATTTTTGTGTTATGTAAAACACCAGAAAACCCTCAAATATAGCCTTCCACAACTTTCATAACCATGGTGTCTGTGTTAGTCTGGATAGACTAGAGAAACAAATTCATAAGCACACATAAGAAAGATAGTTAAATACAAGAGCAATTGAACATTGAGAAAACATCCCATCCCAGTCCGGAAGTCCATAAATCTGATATTAACCCATATGTCCAGTATCAGTCTATAAAATCCTCTTCAGGCTTATGAAACACATGCAATGACATTGAATGCAGGATGATCACAGGTCAGTGGGTAGAAAGTCTTTGGCTCCAATGACATTGGGGACATCTCAAGGTGGGCCGGGATCTCTCTGTGGCTTCTCTAGATCCAAGTGTCTGGCTGCCTTAGAGTAGACCCAGGTGGTTTCTCCTCAGGGTTATATCACTGGGAGCCAGCCTCATCAGGCGAGTCTCTGAAGTCTCCAGGGAAGTTAAGTAATGAGAGAGTCTTTCTTATCTCCAAGGAGGATATGCCGCTGGATTTCCCATAATTCTCAGGAAAAGACCAAACTCACACAGAGGTCTCATTGACTAGTTCCAGATTGACAGGCTAGACTCCACCTCTTCACTCTTAATCCTCAAATTCACACCAGATTGGCTACCACAGTGCCATAGTGGTTATGCATCGGGCTGCGACCCATAAGTTCAGCAACTTGAAATCACCAATCTTTTGGGACCAAAAAGGGCACATTCTACTCCCTAAACACAGTCACCAAAACTCAGGGGCAGGACCGTTAGCCTTAAGAGTCACTATGGGTCAGAATGCACTTGGTAACGGTGAGTTTGATTTGTGTGTAAAAATAATAAATGGTTGATTCTTAGTTATTTTATTAATGGATACGTGTTCTGTCTTTGGGAAGCATATGTCTTGCAACTATGGGATGAATAAAATTTTTAAAGCTTATTCAAATATGACAGAATTTTAAAAGGCATCATAACAGTTACAAGAAGTACTCAACGGTAGGGAATGTTCATCTTCAGATTCCCTAAATATTGTACCATATTGCCAAATTGCTCTCCAAAGTGATAGTTCCAACTTACACTTTTACCAGCTATTTTTGAACTCTGTAACAACACATTTTAAACAACACTTGGTGTAATTAGACTTTCAGAACATGTCCAGTCTTGTGGTTGTGAAATAGCATGCCATTGTTTCACCAGCATTTCCCTTTCCCTTGTCCTAGGGAAGACGGGCATTTTTACAAGAAAATTCACCATTTTATTTTCTATTGAATTCCTTGTTATTTATTTACAGGGACTATTTTTTCTGTAATTTTTTTTTTTTTGCTGTGCGTATAATGATTTCTGTCAGTTCTTGGAATGTATTCAAACATTGAATAGGAGTATTTTTTTCTTGTGGTAGCTTCCAGATTATTGGTTAATTTATTGACCTATACAATTTCTTATGAAAAGCTCTGAGGGCTTAACAAAAAAGGCACCCAGTTGCTGAGCCAGTGGCTACTCAGTCACAGTGGGATTTCAGCTTTGGAATTAGTGTGAGCAGAGCAGAGGTACTCTGTCCTAAAGTGTCATTCTGAGTTGGAATTGACTTGATGGCAGCTAGTTTGGCTTGGGGTTGAAGTTAGCTGTTTTTGTATTTCTCCCTTTATCTCTTTTTAAGGGATCCGTTCTTTATCTTCTATTTTTCTGTATAT
>PVJH01033705.1:0-21200 GCA_004026705.1 Nesogale talazaci | reverse complement strand
GTGCACAACCACTACGCCACCGGGGCTCAGCCCTGGGAAGATCATTTTCATGACATCTGATAAAAGGGTGATTTCAAAAGTGAGGAGATGGCCACATTTATTTAATACTATTCCTAGAGAGAATTGGACTATGATGGGCCGCATCTCTCTGGGCTTTAGAAAAATGTACCATATATGCTTATGTATAAGTCAAGTTTTTTTTTATTTTAAAGATCATTTTATTTATTTATTTATTTATTTATTTATTTATTTATTTATTTAGTGGGCATCACTGCCTCTGGTGGTCGTGGGCGCTACCCAGCCGCCGCTGGATTTGAACCGCCAAGCCGGCGGGCTGCAGTTCCGCACTCAACCACTTATGCCACCGGGGCTCAGCCCATAAGTCAAGTTTTTTAGCACATTTTTAGTGCAGTTTTTGTGGTAAAATTAAGTGCCTCATCTGATATTCTGGTCGGCTTATACTCAAGTATATATGGTATGTGGTTGGAGCAAGCAAGTATAATTCTTCAGGAACTGCCTGTCCTGGGTGGATAAGGGAGTTTTGCTTTCTGGGTTGCAAAGGACAGAGCCTGATCAAATACCTCAGGAAAGGTGGGGTGGGCAGAATTGTGAGGTTACGTAGAGAAATAGGGAAGACAAGACTTGCAATCATCTGCCTTGAGGGTAGAGGGTGGCTCATGGGAAGCTGAAAAGAATGAATTTGACAGCCCTGTCAAGTTCATGAAACCCACAAAGTGACTCAGCAGGAGAAGCATGCTGTCCGGAGCCATGGTGAGCAAGTAGCTCACCCTCCCTCTGCCTCAGCCCTCATCCACTCCATGGCCTAGGTGT
Source organism: Nesogale talazaci (assembly GCA_004026705.1). Lineage (NCBI taxonomy): Eukaryota > Metazoa > Chordata > Mammalia > Afrosoricida > Tenrecidae > Nesogale > Nesogale talazaci. Next base: position 20,369 of record PVJH01033705.1, on the reverse strand, counting down.
ATTCCACCTCCATGGCGAGCGGCCGTCATGTGCTGCCTTCCTGTGCTTTCTCTCACTCTGCTCTCACTTCTTCCACAGAAGGTGCCTGCTTGACCAACCTTGCCGGATGAGCTGGCACGCTACATTCTTTCTAGAAGATGTCCCAGTGGGTGCCTAAAACCTGGTAAGCTCTTTCTTGAAGCTGGTAGGCTGCTCAAGTTTCTTCTTCGTGCTTTGGTTCCCAACTATTGTGGTAACAAATATTGATTGAATGTTTTCCTAAAACTGTCTTTGCCTCTTGAGTTATGAGGATGGGTCAAATGTATTGCCACAAAAATCTTAGAAAATGTTATTAAACAAAAAATATCAAAACATGAAGTTATAATGCAAATTCAGGTCAAAATTGGGGGCAGGGGGAGAGTGATAGTCCAAGTTGACTAGAGAAACAAATTCAGTGACACTCCTTTATGTGTAAGAGAATGCATTGGGCTGAGCCCCAGTAGCGTAGTGGTTGAGTGTGGGACTGTGGCCCTCTAGCTTGGCGGTTCAAATCCAGCAGCAGCTCTCCAGGAGCAAGGCTGGGCCTGCCACTCCCACCAGAGGGCAGTGATGCCCCCCCCCCCTAAAAAAGAGAAAGCTTTATAGAAAAAGGTAATTATATATCAACCCAGTGCATTACAAAACAAGTCCATAAGTCTGATTCTAGTCCAATACCCCCCTCTTCAGCCGCATGCAATGATGCAGAATGCACGATCACAGGGCGGATGGTGCAGAGTGGTGAGGTCCAATGACGGTGTCTCTGGCAGCTCGCCAAGTGACTCCACAGCAGGAAGAGGAAGCAGAGAGAAAGGGGGAGGTTCTCAGGACCCTCCTTAAGAGGCGGTCACGCCCATAAGGAGGTATGATCAGACTCTACCCTGATTGACAGGTTACACTTCAAATTGACCTCATGTAATTACCACAGAGGGCATGTCTCAGAGAGGGTGATTACATTTCTGTTGCTGGCTACGCCAAGAGGAGCGATCTTTCATCAGGAAAAAAAAAAACCTCAACGATATTTATACAGAACAGAAAGAATACACCCAGGACTATGTTCCTAACTATACTTTTTACCTAGTCTCTATTCAGCCTATGGTGACCCACGCCATGTTCTATATGCAGGGATCCTAAAACTTTTTAAACAGGAGGCCAGTTCATTGTCTCTCAGACTGTTGGAGGGCTGGACTATAATTTAAAAAAAAAAAGAGAGAGAAAAGGAAAGAAAAGAAAGGGCTGAGCTCCGATGGCGTAAGTGATTGAGTGCGGAACTGCAGCCCGTGGGCTTGGCGGTTCAAATCCAGCGGCGGCTCTCAGGAGCAGTGCTGGGTAGCACCCACGACCACCAGAGGCAGTTATGCCAAAAAAAAAAAAAAACCCAAAAATATGAACAAATTCACTGCAGGTCCCGGATGAGTCGGCAGCTAAGCAGGACAGGCAGTGGCATAAAAACACCCAGCGGGAAAAAAAAAACACCCAGTGGGCTGGATAAATGTCCTTGGCAGGTTGCTTGTGGACTGCAGGCCACAGTTTGAGGACCCCTGTCTGGATTACTGGAACTTTCGGCGCTGTCCTTTTGAGCTGCACAATATCCTTCGTAGGCCGCCCCAAAAGGATTCAATGTGGAAACCCTACTCGGTGAACTGCAAACCCACCTGTAGCAGATTTAAGAAACCAGCATATTCCCTTGGATTTAAGATTTAGATGCCCTATTGTGGAAAGAAACGGATGACCGCGATCCCAAGGTGAAGGAATCGGGGGTCGTTGACTTTGGGTTTGGAGCTCTTCCCTTGAGGGCGCCCAATGAAAAGTGGCCCAAGACGACCATAGAGTTGCTATTTTCATGCCTTCCTAGCTTTCTGATGATATGTATTCATCTGGTAGGCGTGGCTCTGCCTGTGTGAATGAGGCTTATTGAAAGGGTTGTTCAAAGTTGTGTCCTCTTATCAACCTTTATTGCTAGTGTACATCGTGTCCAGTCACTTAAGAGGTTGATTCTGTACAAGTCAACAATTCATGGTCTGAGGCCAGCCTTTATCGGTATAATTTTGTTTCCTCAACAGTATTTTAGGGCTGAGCCCCAGTGGCGTAAGTGGTTGAGTGCGGGACTGTGGCCCGCGGGCTTGGTGGTTCAAATCCAGCGGCGGCTCTCCAGGAGCAAGGCTGGGTAGTTCCTACGACCACCAAAGGACAGTGATGCCCCACAAAAAAAACACACAGTATTTTAGACTACTAGCTAAATTATGACACTATCAATAAGATAATTTTGTCCCAGGAGGATGATGTATAATCTTCTCTAGTATAAAAAGATGATGTTTTAAAAGTGAACCAGAAACATATATAAACCGTAGTTATGTAAATGGATTTGGGGCCCACACGTAGTTCTGGTCCCAATCTAAGAACAATGATGTCTTAATGACATGGCCTGTTCCGTGCTCACCCTCATGGAGAGACCACCAAAGGTACATGGACACTATGGTAATGTGTTGTGAAGATACCAGATGGTGCCCAATGATCAGAAAAAAGAAAAAGAAAACAGTATCGGAGATCTCGCAAAGCTTGTCCTAAAACGAGCAGCCATCTAAGTAAGTCCACATGGAAGCAGCTTGCCAGCACGTGGGTCAAGGATCGCAAATAATAAAATCCAAACTGAAGGAGGGCACGGTACAGAGTTGAAACCATGAACATTTGGCTTGCAGAAGTCTGTGGATGACAGTGGAAGCCCCAGATCTATTCGCAGGGTCCCCACATGGAGTCAGCCTCTGTTTATCCCCTCTGGCCATACTTGAGGGATGTGATTAGCTTTGCTATCAGGCAGAGAATACCCTAAAGTCGATGATGGGAAAGGTAGTTAGGTTAAATTTAATATGTTCTCATGTGATCTCACTTTTTTTTTTTTAACTGAACAGAGGGCAAGGCAACCAGTCAGCTGTGGGCGAGCCCAAGCCCCTCCCAAGTCACCCCTTAGACACGGGTTTGTTCAGAACCCCCTACAGTGGGCATTGCCCCAAAGGCAATGGCGGGCGTCATCACCTGTCATCCAGCTGCCAGGATCTTGTCACTTTGCAAAATGACTTAACAGGGAGCCCCCCCCCCCTCTCAGGTTCCCCAGGGGGCTCAGGTCCTGTAGGTGCAATAGGACTGTGGGGCTAGCAGCCAGTCAGGTGGTTCCCTTCAGACCCCTGAGCCTACACATGACATAGCCCCTCTTCTCTCTGCCCTTTAATGACAGGGCAGTCAGGGTGGCTGCGCTGCAACGCCTCCAGGGACAGTCATTTGATCTCACTTTGACGCATTTTAGGGTTTTTTTTGTTTTTTTGGGGGGGCATCACTGCCCTCTGGTGGTCGTGGGAGCCACCCAGCCTTGCTCCTGGAGGGCCGCCGCCGGACTTGAACCGTCAAGCCTGTGGGCCGCAGTCCCGCCCTCAACCATTATGCCACTGGGGCTCAGCCCAGTTTGATTCATTTTAAAATTGTTTCGGCCTTTAGCTTTTTCTGATTTCTTTTGATTGAGGGTTTTCCAGGTTTTGTCTAGTCGTTATTGTTGGGTTTTATTTTCTTGTTGTTTTTGCTTCTTATTTGTGTTTTACATGGTTTTCTATTTATGAAATCCAGGGTAGGTTGATCTATAAAGACAGCAACTGGATGGACAATTGCTTAAGGACATGGCACGGAGTTTTGGGGGAAAATGGGGTGCTAATAGCAATGAATTCGAGAAGAAAATGTTCTGAAATTGATTGTGGGGGGGTGATTGCACAAAACTTTTTTTTTTTGGGGGGGGGCATCACTGCCCTCAGGTGGTGGGAGTAGGAGACCCAGCCTTTGCTCCGTGGAGCTGGAATTGAACCTCCATCCCAGTGGGCTACAGTCCCGCGCACAACCACTACGCCACCGGGGCTCAGCCCCACAAATCTTCTTAATATGATTGAATGGCTAAATTGTATGATATTTGAAGTGCATGCCAATCAAACTTTTTAAAAAATGAAGTTGTTTCTGCCTCCTACTCCCACCACCAGAGAGCAGTGATGCCCCCAAAAAACCAAAATCAAATAAAATGAAGTTGTTTCTTGACATATCCTGTATCTAGGTTTGTTGGGTAAGTTAGAGACTGAGGGGACATCCAAGACTCTGGCCCTCAGTCCTCCTTCAGTTCTGGACTTGAACTCCCCGCCTCATAGAACAATGGACCACTTCAGAGCCAAGTGCAGCATTTGACGAAGGACAAAGGAAGCGGAAACAGGAGCGGACCTTGGAGGGGATGAGAGAAGGAGACTCTGGGCAAATGAGTGGACTCAGCTACCCTCGAGGTGCATCCAGAAGAGGAGCGTTTCTGTAAGTGTGAGATTGTTATGCACACACGCGCGAGCTCGCGCGCGCGCGCACACACACACACACACACACACACACACACACACACTGTTCTTTTTTTTAGGTTGGACATCACTGCTCTCTGGTGGTGGGAGTAGGAGGTCCAGCCCCACTGCTGGAATTGAACCTCCATCCCAGTGGGCTGCAGTCCCGCACACAACCACTACACCACCGGGGCTCAGCCCTTTTTTCTTTTCTTTTCTTTTCTTTTTTTTCACACACTGTTTAAAGAAAGAAAATATCACTCTGGAGAAGCTGAAGATGGTCTCCCACAAGTGAAGGATGTCCCCTAAAGTGCTACCATTTAATAAAATATTAAAAGTCGCAGAGTCGTGTAAGAAAAAAATCAAACGAATAGCATAACAACAATCACAACGCCAACACATACAAAAGGTATAAAGTTTAAAAGAGAATAGGTTGCACATGACACTCACTTGCAGAAGACATGATTATCCATACAATCACCCAACAAAATCAATAACCAAACTACTAGAATCAAGAAAACAGTTCATTAAGCCTCACAGATACGATATCTATTTTATTCCCATACAGGGTTAAAGGAAATATTTGCAATGTCTAAAGTGAGCATAGGATTAACCTGTGAAATATTTAGTGAAATTGTATGAGTCAACAAGAGAAAGGACTGGAAAGTCATTAGAAAAAAAATAGACCAGCAATTAAATTGTCAGAGAGAAACTCTGTTGGTTAATAAGAACATGAAGTAGTGCTCAAACTGATTGGTAGGCATAAAAATGCAATTTAAGGGCTGAGCCCCGGTGGCGTAGTGGTTGTGCGCGGGATTGCGGCCCGCTGGGATGGAGGTTCAATTCCCTCTCACAGGAGCAAAGGCTGAGCCTCCTACTCCCACCACCTGAGGGCAATGATGCCTGAATAAAAAACAAACTAAAAAAATGCAATTTAATCTAACTGAGAGTCTACTTAATGTCCATGAGAATTGTACACAATTAGAAAGTTGTATAATATCAAGCGTTGAAAAGAATATGGAATGACAAGTCATCTTTCAAGTAATATTGGTGAGAATATAGTTAGAGATAATCTTAAAAATAACTTGGCAACACTTGGTGAAATTATATCTATATCTATATCTATATCTATATCTATATATATATATATATGTTTATCAATCAGAAATTCTACACCTGTACCTCAAAAAGTACTTAATTGGGATCACAAGGGACTATGCAAGTAAATTATTTCCAGCATTGTTTGTGGAAGTGGCAAATAGATAAGTAAGATATAATGGATGCCTAAAGTGAAAATCTATGCAACATTTAAAAGTCACAAGATGGATCCAGGAAAAGAGTTGATTAAAAAAAGTAAAAGCTGACCCCCATCAATACAACAATGATATCTACTTAAAAACACATACTCTAAAGCTGTAACAGTCTAATGACCCTCCAAAGATGTCCATATCCTAATCCAGGAATCTGTGAATGTTACATTATATATAACAAAGAGGAATTTGTAAATGTTATCAAGGATATTGGGGCCAATGTAATCATATTTATAAGAAAGGAGGGTACTGAGCCCTGGTGGCATAGTGGTTGTGGGGGAACTGCGGCCCACTGACTTGGAGGTTCAATTCCAGCTCCACAGGGGCAAAGGCTGGGCCTCCTACTCCCACCACCTGGGTAGTGATGCTCTAAAAAAAGAAAAAAAGAAAATGATGATGGTGGCTGAGGCCTAGTGGTGTAGTGGTTGTGTGTGGGACTGCAGCCCACAGGGCTGGTGGTTCAAATCCAGCAGCAGCTCTCCAGGAGCAAGTCTGGGCTTCCTACTCCCACCAGGGCAGTGATGCCACACAAAAAAAGAAAGAAAAAAAGAAAATGATGACAACCTATGTTTAAGGGTGGTTGATACAACTGAGGTATGATTGTTATAAATCTGTAAGAGCCCTCATTCAAATGATTAATAAAAAAGGAAAAGAAAAGGGCAGGAACTCAGAATGCTTAACAGGAAATGTGCAGGATGGAAACAAAAAGTTATAGCCCTGGAAGAAGGGGTCATGGGCCTACAAATGATTCCTAGAAACTGGAACAGGCAAAGAAACAGATTTCCAGGAAGCTCCAGAAGGATGCAGCCCTGCCAACACTTTGATCTTAGACTCCTGACCTCCAGAGCTAAAAGGGAACATGGCTGTCCTTGTTTGTTTGTTTGTTTGGGGGGGCATCACTGCCCTCTGGTGGTCGTGAGAGCTATCCAGCCTGGCTCCCGGAGAGCGCCTGCTGGATTTGAACCGCCAAGCCAATGGGCCACAGTCCCGCACTCAACCACTGCGCCATCTGGGCTGAGCCCATATCTGTCCTTAAGACTACTGATTTGTAGAATTTGCTACTGTAGCAATAGAAAAGATACAAATTTGCTATTGTGATCCACTGAGTCAACTTGACCTCAGAGTGACCCCAGGGGACAAAGTGGAGCTGTCCCATGGAGTTTCCTAGGCTGTAGACTTTTTTAAAATCTAATTTTAGGGCTGAGCCCCGGTGGCGTAAGTGGTTGAGTGCGGGGCTGCGGCCCGCAGACTTGGCGGTTCAAATCCAGCGGCAGCTCTCAGGAGCAGCGCTGGGTAGCGCTCACAACTACCTGAGGCAGTGATGCTCCCCCCAAAAAAATAAAAAAATAAAAAATAAATAAAATCTAATTTTAATGAAACTTTTTTTTTCATTGTGGAGCATAAAGGGTAAATAAATATAAATGTTATCATTCCCATGGTGACTTCATCCAGGAAGGGATGTGTTCTTTTACTTTTCCTCCCCTCCCATCCCCCACTCCCTCCCCACAACATGCCTCCCCAAGGTAGTGTTTTCCTTTGGTGTGAAAACCATTTCTTTTTTCCTTTTTCTATTTTTTCCTCTATAATAATAGCGTTGAAAGGTAGCTGGAATAGGGACCAAGAGGGCTTGTCTCCCCAAATGCCTGCCTAGGATCACAGTAAAGGGGCTGCAGGGAAATCAGGCACCCATTAGACCCCTCTAGAGACACCCACTGAGTATGCACAGCCTAGGGTCACCGAGGCGCAGGTGAAAGTAAACCTGGCCACAACCAAGGCACATGACATCACACAGGTGTGCCTAAAGTTAGCCAGCAGAGTCAGCCGGGACCTCGACCCCACCCCCAGCCAGTGGGGCAGCGGGAGGGAATAAAGGCAGGACTTGCTGCTCTGCAGGCGTTGGGTTTTTGTTGTTAATTTTTTTAGGAGGCATCACTGCCCTCTGGTGGTCGTGGGAGCTACCCAGCCTTGCTGCTGCTGGATTTGAACCACCAAGCCGGTGGGCCGCAGTCCCACACTCAACCACTACACCACCGGGGGCTCAGCCCCATAAAATGCTTATCTTTATGAGATTGTCTAACTGCTGAGCACAATGGACTCTAATTTTGTCCAGGCATTCACGTGTTTGACAGCCTCATTCTCGTTTTTCAAGGATGTGTTACGTTTCCTGGACGGTGGTGCCTCGCTTCTTGCTCCTTGGCACTAAAAGAATTCACAAGGCAGAAGCACATTTGTAAGTCAGTGACTTTTATGAGGAAAAGGGAAGTTTCAGGTTGTACTACCTGAAAAAGCACATGCTGTTTCTGGAAAGTGTACAAGACCATGTGGGAGCCGCCCAGGGGTTCACAGTTGAATGCAGAAAAAGCACGTGTAAAGAATACAGCAACGGGAACGTTAAACCTCGCTTGTGGAACTAGGAAATCACTGGGGCCAAGAGGACTGGAGGCCCTGGGCAGGAGAGAAAGTCTTGGGAGGGAATCGAGAGAGAGAGAGAGAGAGAGAGAGAGAGAGAGAGAGATATTTGGCTTTTATTCTTTCCCATCGCAGTGGCTGGGGAGGGTATTGACCCATCTTACTGGCTGAGTCATGTCCACCTGTGTGATGTCATGTGTCTGGGCCTAGGGAGTCTGTATCTGAGCATGCTCAGTTTGGATGTCTAATGGGTGTCTGATTTCTTTCTAACTCCTTTGCGGTGACCTTCTGCAGGCATTGGGGAGACAGCCTCCCTCCCCGCCTTAGTCCCTGTCCTGGCTACCTAACAGATGCATAATATTCTTAATAGAGTTTGTATATCCATTCCTCTATAGTCGGAGGTTTTGTTTCCATCATTCTGCTATTATAGAAACTGCTGCAATAATAAGCATATGCGCATATTTCTGTTCATGCGTTGTTCTTCATTTTTTAGGGTATATACACCAAGTAGAGATATTGCAGGATCACAAGAAATTTGGATAGGAAATTTAAAACCTGGAGAAAAGTGTAAGCAGTCCACTCTCTACACTCATGACCACAGGGCTTGGAAGGGCGACCAGCTCTAGTGTTAAGAGGAAAATCTCCATGTTCCAGAGATAGGGATAATGCCAAATACACATTGTTTTATGTTTGTTTGTTTGTTTTGTTTTTTGTGGGCATCACTGCCGCTGGTGGTCCTGGGCGCTACCCAGTGCTGCTCCTGAGAGCCGCCGCTGGATTTGAACCGCCAAGCCCGTGGGCCGCAGTCCCGCACACAACCACTTATGCCACCAGGGCTCAGCCCCCAAATGCACATTGTCCAAACAGAAAACTGTTTGTCCACAACTGCCCTCCATTAAGAGGCTAATGTAAAGATGCAATGTCAGATGCTACAGTGCCTGGCTCCTGGTTCCTGAAGTAAAAGATGTCCGTCTAAAGGAGCAATCAGTTCCCTCTGTATCACTCAGAGTCAACTCTTCCTGGTCTCTTAGATTCCTGATACTTACCTCAAAGTTTCTCCTAAACCACTCAGGATATCCCAGATTCACATTTTGTTCGTTCTATTGTGGATGTGCATGCTGCTATATGAACTCGCTGTGAAATAAGCTCTTATTCTGAAATGCAGGTGACACCCATGTACCGCTGTCTTTTGTTTTCCTTAATTTCACATACCGCTCCTAAGGACTCGTTTAACCTGTGGGGCTGGGTCCCATATGTTTGTATTTGCATTTGTTTAATGAAGCGCCATACTGATTTCCTTAGCGGTTGTATGACTCTTCAATCCCACCGGCAATGTGTGAGTGTTCCAGGCTTCTCTGTAGCCTCTCCACCATTATTTTCTGGATTTTGCTAAGAGTGTCTGTGTAAGCTGAGCCCCGGTGGCGTAGTGGTTGTGCGCGGGACTGCGGCCCACTGGGACGGAGGTTCAATTCCAGCAGTGGGGCTGGGCCTCCTACTCCCACCACCGGAGAGCAGTGATGCCCCCCCCCAAAAAAAAAAGACCCTACATGATGCAAGCCTGTGGTTATTATCATCAGGGCAATTCTGACTTGTAGTTGCGCCAAGTATAATAGAATGAAATGCTACACAGTTCTGTGATATCCTTCTAGTCATTGCGTATTAGAGCCAATTGTTCTAATCCCTGTGTCAGCCTCTCATTTTGAGGGTCTCCTCTTCCTCATTAACCCTCTACTTCCCCACGTCTGATATCCTCCTCCAGGGACTGGTCCCCACTGATCGCATGTTCAAAGCACCTGAGACAAAGTCTCCCCATCCTTGCTTCTAAGAAACATACTGGCTGTCTTTCTTTAAAGTCAGATATGTTTGGTCTTCTGGCAGTCCCTGGTATATTTAATATGCTTCTCCAACATTCTAATTCAAATTCACCAATTCTCCTGAGGTCTTCCTCATTCAGTGTCCAGATTTCGCATGCATATGAGACAATCGAAAATACCAGGGCTTTGTTCAGACACACTTTAGTCCTCTAAGTGCTATCTTTGCTCTGACACTTTAAGGAGGTCTTGTGCAGTCCATTTGCCCAGTGCAATGTGCCATTTGATTTCTCGGCTGCTGTTTGCAAGACCTAGTAAAGACACACGGAGAGCAGTTCACTCTGATTGCTGTGTGGAAAACAAATTGGATCCTCTGTTAGGTGTGGCAGGTGTTCTGAGCAATGATGTTGCTTCCGACTTCTCTTTCTTTTTTCAATACATCAATTTATTAGGGGCTGTTACAGCTCTTATAACAATCCATACATCAGTTGTATCAAGCACATTTGTACATAGGCTGCCATCATCCTTTTTAAAACATGTTCTTTCAAGGCTGAGCCCTGGTGGAGTAGCAGTTGTGTGCAGGACTGCAGCCCATAGGATTGATGGTTTAAATCCAGTAGCAGCTCTCCAGGAGCAAGGCTGGGCTTCCTACTCCCACCAGGGCAGTGATGCCACACACACACACACAAAAAAACAAAAAACAAACATGTTCTTTCTTTCTGCTTGAGCCTTTGTTATCAGCTCTTTTTTCCCCTCATTTCCTCGGTCTCTTGGCCTGATGAATCCTGGATAAATTTTCAATTATTTTTATATCTTACACTGTCCTTCGCCCACATTTGTGTTGTTCATCCCCCGGGTTTATGGGTGGGGGGGGACATAAGACATTTCAAATCAGTCTTTCTTGTTCTTGGATTCTGTGAAGGGTAAAATCTATGGTGTTAGGAAGAGCCAGAACACTTTCATTATTGATTGCCTGGTTCATGGTAAATCATTCAAGAATCACTTATGAATTGGGTGAGTGTGTATTAATCCCAACATCTACACTGAGTAGCCTGACACACTCAGACTTTGGGGTTCATGAAGCAGAAGATCAGGTCTAAACTGGGCTGAACACCTTAAAGTCAAATCAAGCCATTGTTGAGTCCACCTCCTGCTACCTCCCCATCCTTCAAGTGTCACCTGTGTTCCTGTCCATAAGCCAAAAGTCTAGCAAAGCGCATAATACTTGTTGGTAGTTGTCCCCGCTGATCTAGCATTTAGGATTTGGCACATTCAGGATACCTGTTGGTGGATTGGGGTGATCCTTCCACTCCATTCAGACCATTGTTTCAGTGCTAGTTCTTACCATTCTCACAGTTTGCACCAATTCTTTAAAAAATACATACTCACGGCTGAGCCCTGCTGGCGCAGTGGTTGTGCGCGGGACTGCGGCCCACTGGGACGGAGGTTCAATTCCAGCTCCCAGGAGCAAAGACTGGGCCTCCTACTCCCACCACCTGAGGGCAGTGATGCCGGAAAAAAAAAAGATTAGTACTAAGACAGCAGTTGGGCATTGAACCTACACTCAAGTACACCTCAGTGCAAGAACACTTTGTTCTATTCAATTGGCATTCCATGATGTTCACCTTCCTGACATGATCACTGAAGACAAATGTGTGCATAAGCAAAAGTGGTGAAGAAAGCTCATGGTGTCTGGTTATCAAAGATATAGCATCTGGGGTCTTAAAGGCTTGTAAGTAAACAAGCGACTATCTATCTCAGAAGTTACAAAGTTCACATGGAAGAAGCACACCAGCCTGTGTGACGATGAGAAGCCAACAGGATCAGGTATCGGGCATCAAAGAACCAAAAATTAGATCATTATAAATGAGGGACAAGTACAGATTGGGGACCCAAAGCCCATCAATAGGTGAAGTGACATCCCCTTATGGAGGGGTCACAGGGAGATGAGCCAGTCAAGGTACAGTGTAGCAACAATGAAATATACAACTTTCCTCTAGTTCTTAAATGTTTCCTCCCACCTACTATCATGATCCCAATTCCACCTTACAAATCTGCTAGACCAGGGGATGTCCACTGGTACAGATAGGAGCTGGAAACAAGGGTAATTCAGGACAGATGATCCCTTCAGGACCACTGGTCAGAGTGGTGATACTGGGAGGGTGGAGTGGAAAGGGGGAACCAATTACAAGGATCTACATATAACTTCCTCCCTGGAGTATGAACAATAGGGAAGTGGGTGAAGGGACACATCAGACAGTGTACGATATGACAAAATAATAATTTGTAAACTAAGGGTTCATGGGGGAGGGGGAGTGGGGAGGGAGGGGAAATATGGGGTGCTGATACCAGGGGCCTAAGTAGGAGGAGGATATTTTGAGAATGATGATGGCAACAAATGTGCAAATGTGGCTGCATACAATTGATGTAGTGATCGTCATGGGTTGTATAAGCCCAGTTGTTACATTGTGCCTCAGCCACTGCTGGGAAAAGAGCCAATCAGAACCAAACCTTTGGCCTTTTCAATTCTTTGGTGAGAGGCATGGTTGATGACCCTGGTCGACCCCAGTGACTGAATTGAATCCACTTGGCCTAAGTAGGCCAATCCAGGTGCAGCCCTCCTGGCCAGAAGCCCAAACCTCCAAGCATGCGCAACGGACTTCCTTTCCCCTATACTATCCTACCAGACAGAACCAATATTCTTTCATAGCATGTGAAAATTAAGGTTTGGGGTCAACTTGGCTGGTCAGTATTTAAGTCATCGTAATATATCAAGAAGAGACTAATATTGCCAAGTCATGTGTGATGAGCTCTGCTATGAACAGCCAATCAATTGCAAAGAAGTTCCATCAGGGGTGTGGCCTGCATCTGATAGATGTGGATTTGGTGGGGAGGCTTGTCGGGTTTTCACTGGGTCTGGATCCTGAATCTGGCTCATCCTTTGACCTCTGGTTCTTTGGATTTGAGCCCGTGTGGCCTATTGTCATTCCTGGGGCTCAGCAGCAGCCTTTCATGCTGGCTTTGGATTCATTTGTCTCTCTGCTGCCCAAAGTCCACCATCCCAACTGCTCCTGCAGCTACCTGAGTCAGGTGAGGCCTCTAACCCGACATATGATTAACGGACTTCGAACCCATCTACTCCTACACGTGTTGGCCACTTCCTTGCTATAAATGGGTATGTCTGTACATACCTATGCTTCATTGATCTTGCTTCTCCAGTGAACTCAGGGGAAGATAACATGTAACAAAGACATCGTTTCTAGATTAGGGGAGGTTGTGGAGTCAGGAAAGGCCACTCTGAAGAATTAACAATCGTTGTAGATCTGCGTAGAAAAAGCCTCTCCCAAATAAAAGCATTCCAGACAAAAGGACTAGAAGGAGCACAGCGAACTGGAGAAATTGAAAAAGCCCATGTAATGGAGGCAGAGTACAGAGAGTGGAACATGACAGGGATGGTGAATAGGACGGCGTCAGGGCACAGTAACAACCACCAGATATGCATTTGTAAAGATTACTACGTGAAGAATTCATTAGTGGACTATTAGTGGACATTAGTGGACTATTAGGGGAGACTAAATGGGGGTAGGGGGTGAGGAGGCGCTAGGGGAGAAATATAGCAACTTGTGGAAATGAACATGATTGAGGACTCCTGGTGGCTGATTTCATGGTCAGAGTGTTCAGAACTCACCAAAATAGCCACACTTCAAACCTATCGATGGCTCCAGGAAGGAGAGCTATGGTAGTCTGCTCTCTATAAACATTTACAACCTTGGGCTGAGCCCTGGTGGCGTAGTGGTTGTGCGCGGGACTGCGGCCCACTGGGTTGGAGGTTCAAATCCAGCAAGGCTGGGCTTCCTACTCCCACCACCAGAGGGCAGTGATGCCCCCCCCCCAAACAAAACACAAACCAAACAAAATCTGCAACCTTGGAAACATTTGGGACAGTTCTACTCTGCCCAACAAGATGGCCCACGCAAATAACAAGGAAAATGAAGTAGAGGAATTGCGGATAGTTAAGAGGTAAAACAAGGGAGGTGCAAAATTTGATCTAGAAAGGGAAGAGAAACGTTCAAGGATAGTTCCTATGTACCCGATCGGGGTACAAATGATCCCAGGAATCACCGTGGTCGGAGTAAAAAGCTATCAGAGGCCTGTAAACTTGGAGCCAGCACGCAATTTCTGCCCTCCATTAAGGCCCCCAGCCCCCCGCATGCTCACAAGAAAACTCAAGTTTCCGCAACAGCTTCACACTCTTTCCTGCCAAGAGCTGGCCTCCGTCTCGAGTCCTCCAGGCCTACGGGGTCAGTCTCACGGTTCACGACCGAGCAACCGTCCATCGTGAGCAGCCACTCACTTCTTTCTGTTCCCTGGGCCTCAACGTCACTTTCTGAGCCCTGTGTCTTATCCGGGAAATGGAAACCACACCTGACCAAGCCTCGAGTGGGTGAAAACGGTTCTTTCTCTTTGTGTTCTCGTCAGGCTCCGTCCACTGCCCTCCAGCCCCCTCCCCTGGGGCCTGCCACCGACGTGCAGAAGGGTCTAGAATGGCGTCTCCGAAGCTTGGCCCCGCGAGGGGGTTCAGGAGCTCGGGCCGGCGTCCAATACCGTTGGCCGTCGCCGGGAAGTTCAGCCCTACCCACAATGCCACGGCCCCCCTCTCGCCCACCCTTGCCTTTCCCAGGCCGGCTCCAGACCTCGCGAGAGCGCCCGTTGTCTGACAGAGTCGGAGCGCCACGCCTCCCCGGCCTCTGTCCCCGCCTTCTCCCTGCGCTCCGCTCTCGGATTGGCTGATTGAGCCGGGTCCGGTTTTTCCGGGCTGGAAAACAGGCTGACAAATCCCCCTTCAGGCCCCGCCTCCGGAGACTGGGGATTGGGTGACCGACTCCGCGGCCACGCGCCCACACGGGGGCAAGGCCCAGCCAATCGGGAGCTGGGAGTATTTTACAAACTGGGGAAGTAGCTGCAGCGGCTTGCGAGAGTCCGGGGGGGGGGGGGACAAGCGGAGAAAGTGGGGGTGAACCCGAGGGCCTCCGGGGAAGGTGCGACACGGGGATCTTGGAAAGAATGAGGCCTGCGGGCGCTCACCGAGAGGAAAAGGCGTTTGGGATCCTGGGGCGAAAGGATGGACTGAGCTTTCCCGGAGGCTGGGCTGGCTTGGGAGGCTGCACGGCAGGACCCGGGATGCGATACTGCTGACTTTTGACCCACCACCCCCGCCGCCGTCCCCCATTTCGTTATAGCCATCATGACCACCGTCCAGGCCTCGAAGGATCTTCCCCTTCGGGATGCATGGCCCACTCCCAGCAAGATCCCTGTGCGGCCCCAGAAGCGCACACCTCTCCCCAGGGGCAAGCCCTGCGTCCTGGACCAGGAGAACCGAGACCCAAAGGTAAGAGGGGCCTGGTGGTTGAAGGCAGTATTGACGGTAGTAATGAGGCCGCAGCACACATCAGCGATGCCACGTCCCTCCCTGCCCCCCCCTTTTTTTTTGCCCCTCCCCCTCCTCCAACAGAGAATGATGCAGAAGTCACCGCTCAGTCTCCAACATCCCCTCGCTGGCCCGCCAGGACCCAAGCCTAAAGCAGAGACATCAGAGAGATGGGTGGGGAGCACTCTGCTTCGGAACCCGCTGGAGGAGCTCAAGCCGTGCCCTGAGGGGCGGAATGTGGGGCCTGGGCCTCCTCTCCACAAAGGTACCTGTGGGAAGCCTACCCTTAACTGGGTGAGGACATGGGAGAGCAGAGTAGGGCTTGGCGTCTGTGCATGCCTTCTGGTCCCCTTTTTCTTCTTTTTGTTTGGGGGGGGGCTGCGCATCACTGCCCTCAGGTGGTGGGAGTAGGAGGCCCAGCCTTTGCTCCATGGAGCTGGAATTGAACCTCCATCCCAGTGGGCCGCAATCCCGTGCACAACCACTACGCCACCGGGGCTCAGCCCCTCCCCTCTTCTTAAGGGTCCAGGTCTCTGCTCTCTGTTCTGTGAACAATGGAGGAACTGAAGGCCAGCTGAATGGGAGTCTTGTTGCTTACTGTTACTAGCTCCTGCTTGCTGCTGCTGTTCACCTTCCCTTTTCTCTCTTGCAGAGGCTTCTGGGGCCATCGAGTTTGTGCCTGACCCTGCCGCCCTGGCCACCATCCTGTCAGGTGAGGGGGTGAAGAGCTGCCACCTGGGACGCCAGCCCAGCCTGGCGCAAAGAGTGCTGGTTCGAGGGGGCCAGCAAAGTGTCCTCCGGAGGGGTCAGGTAACTAGGCAGGCCGGGAGAAGATGAAGGCGGACTGGGCTGGGGGAGGACTGGGAGCCGGGGCTGACAGGCTCTCTTCCTGTCTCAGGGTGCTCGGGCCTCTGCGTATTCAGCCCCCAGAACTCCCAGCCACCGCATGCACCCTGCCAGGGCCTCCTGCTTCTCAAGGCTGGAGGGGTCAGGCCCCCATGGCCAGAACTCGTGCCCCCAGAAGCCGGAGACTTTGGTGAGTGCCCTTGAGGGGCTGGCACTCCGTGCTTCGGAGGGCTCCTCCCACAAGACAGAGCTGGCCCCGCGTGCCACACCGGAGGGGAGGCAGGTGGGGCTAGGGGGAGGGGGGAGCCTGAAGGTATGGGTCCCACCTGTGACTCTGCCCCCGTGTCTCGTCCCCCTGGGTCAGATTCCACCTTCAGGACCACCCTTTCACTCGTCCAGTCGCCCTCCTTTCCTGGAGTTAAGAAGAGTGACAGGTGGCAGCAATCGGTGAGAAGATGGGACGGGAATGGGGCATTTGCAAAGGATCCCAGAGTTGGGGCCTCCCTGTAGCTTCAGGAGGGGCCTGAGGGAGTGTGTGACCACCCCTGATGAGTCCCTGGCATCCAGAGC
The DNA here is from genome assembly GCA_004026705.1 of Nesogale talazaci. Taxonomy (NCBI): domain Eukaryota; kingdom Metazoa; phylum Chordata; class Mammalia; order Afrosoricida; family Tenrecidae; genus Nesogale; species Nesogale talazaci. The sequence continues at coordinate 3,628 of PVJH01033705.1, read as the reverse complement.
AGCGCTTCACAGCCAGGCCTCCCTCCCTTCAGCACCCTGCTGCTCAGGGGTCCAGGAAGAGAAGCAGGCACCAGAGGGGCCCAGCATGGTGATAACTGGGAGCTGGGTTTGACTACTGAGGTTCACTACTCTTACTAGTGGCTCAAGCCTGCCCTGCCGGGCCTCCCCGAGCTTTGGTGGCCGTGTCAGTCACAGGAGGGCAGTGGCTGTGCCATCGGGCGAGGGGTGTGGACTCACAATGAGGTGGTGTTCTGGGGACACTGCCGCCCAGCTCGAACATGGTCCTTAGTGACCGCTCACCGCTATTCTGACTGCTCTCAGGACGTCAGCGCACCAGACCCCGGGATTGCCCCTCGAGAGCCCAGTCCAGCCTGGTAAGTGTGACTGGGCTGGCCATGGTGGGGAGACGGGGGGTGGGGGGTGGGGGTGGGTGGGTAGGGGAAGCAGATGGGCAATAGGGGACTGGGAATGGCTAGATGGGAAGGGGTGGAGTGAGGCACTCTGGTAGCGGCTAGCTGTACTGATGGCAAAGGAAGTTGTCCCATTTCCATCCTCCCCTGGCCCCTCCCTGCCAGCTGTGCCTCCCACACACTGTTCCCCCCTCAGCCCTAAGAGCCTTCAGCACAGCCCACCAGCCAGGGCGTCTGGATAACTGCCTATTTACTGAAAGTGCTGGCGTGTGAGAAGAGAGACTGCTGGGATGGGGGCACCTCCAAACTGGCACACCCTCATCTGAGGCTACAAAGTCCTGTGGTCAGCGCCTCTGGGTGTTCCCTCCACTACAGCCAATGTCCTGTCTCCACCCAGCATCCTTTGCACCCAGAGGAGAATATGAGAGTGCCACTCACTCAGATGAAAGCAGAGGAAGCTCCCTCGGTCTGGCCCAGCGGGTACCATTAAGAGGCACTCGGGTGAGATGGCACCCACCTGGGACAGGGGTGTGTGGGGGGTTCCCAGCAGCAGGCAGCACTGAGGATTGTGGGTTATTGTTGGTACCGTCAAGCTAGTTAGACGCATAGCCACTCTGTGTCGACAAAATGCAGCCCCACCCGGTCTGTGCCAGCCTCACAAGGGTGCGTCTGAGCCCTGGTGGTAGCCTCCATGGCAGCCAGCCCTCCTGCTCACTGGCCTCTGACTTTACCCAGCCTGTTGTCCTTCTCCAGGAACTGGCCCTGACTGACCACATGGCCAGAGTAGGTGAGATGAAGTCTCCCTCCAGCTTCACTCTGAAGGCGCATTCTGCCTGTGCTTCTTCCAAGACAAATTTGTTCTTGGCAGTTCCTCTGGATTGTGAGTAGGGCCCGGCAATCCTGAGCCTTGGGGTTGCTGTTCAGTCTGAAGTTGTACCAAATGGGCTCGGCTTTTTCCAGAACAGAGCTGACCACTCTCCCTGAATGTCTGAGGCCTCAAGAGAGCGGTTGTCACTAGATAAACATGTATATCTCCACGAGATCTGTGCTGAAGATGTGACAGCTGATAATTAGAGGTCAAAAGCATCCCTCTGTTAAGGTGTCCAGGTGGTGTAGTGGTTATGCATTGCACTGTGGTCTGCAAAAGCACTCCTCTGTTCTCTCCAGAAATATTCGTTGAACATATATGGTGTACCAGGCATTTTCCCCCTGGCTCTGGATATACATCAGTAAGAAGGTTCATATTATAAAAAGTGGCAGGTGGGCTGAGCCCCGGTGGCGGAAGTGGTTGAGTGTGGGACTGCAGTCCGCGGACTTGGCGGTTCAAATCCAGCGGCGGCTCTCGGAGCAGGGCTGGGTAGTTCCCAGAGGGCAGTGATGCCCCCCCCCAAAAAAAGTGGCAGGTAAACAAATTCATATACCCTGTAGTAAGTCTTACACGGTAGGCACAGTTGGCAGTTCAAAACCACCAGCCGCTTCATGGGGAAAAGATGAGACTCTCCGCTTATACAGAGTGATGATACTCTCAGAGACCCACAGGGCCAGTTCTACCCATCTTAAAGGATTCCTGTGAGTCAGTATGGACTCCATGATGGTTTGGGTTGGGTTTTTTTTTTTTAGTCAGATGTCTCTGAGTGACATTCTCAGTTTGCACTTGACTACTAACTTAGAGATTGGTGGTTCAAATCCACATGGCAGTGCCCCAGAAGAAAGACCTGATGATCTGGTTCCAGAAGGATGGCAGCCAAGAAAGCCCTGGGCACAGTTCTGTCTGGTCCTGCCACACAGAAGATGGCCATGAGTCGGAACTGACCCTAGAGCAACACATGGGGGGTGGGGAGGGGTTGGGTGTAATCTGTGAGATGGAGACAGATTGTTTAAAAGAGGAAGGAAGGAAGGAACTGAAGGGCGATTGGGCGTGGGGCGGTGGTGTTGCAGTGAAGAGATGGATTGGAGCACCTGACCAAGAAGTTTAACTGAAGCCCAGAGGATTTGAGGGAAGGAGGCATGCCCACTAGCTGGAGGGAGAAACTTGCAGGCTGAGAAAGCAGGCCGAAGAGAGAGAACGCCTTTCCTGAGAGGGTTAGCAAAACGGAGCGGCTGGTCAGGGGAAGGAGGCAGGGTGGGAGGTGAATTCAAAGCAGCGACAGGGACAGGACAGGGTCAGGTAGGGACTGAGAAGCCAGGGTGAGGGCTTAAGGCTGGCCCCTGGGCTGGCATGGAGAGCGTGGGGCTGGGCGCACAGAGGACAGGGCAAGGGCCTGACTTCCTTGCCTCTTGGAAGGGGCACCAGGTGCAGAACAGGACACAGCCAAGGGATGGCTCTGACCACCTTCCCTCTCCCCAGGCTAGCCATGATGCTCACCTACTGCCCTCCCCTGGCCAAGTGAGGCCCCCTCCAGTGGCCGGCCCTTCCCCCTTCGGTTGGGCTCAGCGCGTACAGTCTCCCCACCCCTCTGCGGTTTGTACCTTCGGGGGCTGGACAAGGGTGGAACCCCCTGGCTGAGGAGCCCCGCCGAGCCTGAACTCAGTCCCTGCCCCTCTCTCCCCAGACCTCATACCCTGTATTGCAGCGTCGTACCCTTCACCCCCAAACCCAGTTTACACCCATCCCGTCGGTCCCCCGAGTCCAGCAGGTGAGAGGGCCAGGCGAATGGAGTTCAGGGGTGGGGGAGTGGGAGCAGGAGATTGGGCCACCCCCCCACCCCCATCTGCAGGTCCCAGTCCTGGCTGACTTCTCACTTCTGACCCCAGGGCCGGTGGGTTCATGTTCATGACCCCTCCCCTCAGACCTGCCCCGAACCAGAAGAGCCTGGCCTGCCTTGGGTAAGTGTCTCAGCCCTTTGGCCTGGAGGCAGCTGGAGGCCAATGAACTCCCAAAAAAGCTGCCTGGTCCCAACTCTCCCCTGCTGTTCCGCTGCTGCTCTTCATCTCCGTCAAGGTCTCCTCCTGGAGGGAAGTGGAGCTCTTCTGCTTGGCTCGTGGCTGGCACTTGGCTGGCCCTGGCCCTGCCCCAGCCCGGCTCCCTTTCCTCCCTTCCGTCTGCCAGGAGCAGATTGCAGTACAGTTGTTTGACCAGGAGAGCTCCACAGGAGTGCAGGAGGAGCCTGCGAAACAACCTGTGGGCCCTAGTGAACTCCCCCCAAACAGAAACCCCGACCTTCAGGAGCTGAAGATGCAGGTGAGTCTGTCGGGGGGGGGGGGGGGGGGGGGGGGGG
>PVJH01033704.1:0-21343 GCA_004026705.1 Nesogale talazaci | reverse complement strand
GTGCCTGAGGCCCCTGTGAGTCTGGGGGGAGCTCAACAGCAGCAACAATAACTGAGTGTTTAGGAGGAGAGATGAACTCTTTTAGGTAGGCACTTGTCACAGTTCTTAACCCTCGTATGGAGGGAGCAGCAATGCAGAATTAGGCACAGTAGTCCAAGGCAAGGTACATGTGACATCAATCCTGATGCATCCTTTCATTTGGGCTAGGTATTAGAGGGGAGTCTGTTGTTATCTTGATTTCTAGGGTCTCCCGCCTGGGCTGTTACATAGACAGCCGATAACTTATCTCTGGACTATGACTTGAAGTCTCCTCTCTGGGTAAGAGTGTGTCTCGCTGGGTGTTGAACAATGAACCACCTTAGCTTTGATGACTCTGGCAGATGAAGAGCTTAAGGGAAGCCAGTCAGGGGGATGTGAAAGTTTGTTCAGGATGAAAAAGGAACGGATTTGGAATTGTGCACAGGGTTTTAAATTGCTCACTTCTGCTGACATTTCTTCTATGGAGCAGCACAGCTGGCAGGCTTCCCATTTGGAGACGTGGTTGACAATTTCTCCATAATGGGGACACAACTGGCAATCTTCCTATAGAGTGAAGCAGATGGCAATTTTCCTGCAGAGATATGCAGGCAACAGTTTTGCCCCTGGAGAGAAATGGCTCGCCGATTGAGATGCTGCCAGTAATTTTTATGATACAGAAGATGCATCTAATAATTTTTCCCAATGAGAGAAACAGACAACAAATTTCCCTTGGAGAGTTAGAACTTCCCTTGGACTGATAATGTTGGCTCTTATCCAGCCTAGGACAGTGAGAGAAGAAGCTTAAGATTTAATTAGTGGTTAATGTAGTAGAGTTCTATTGGCCTAATGACACTATTTCCACACATGGGTTGGAGATGAGTATATGGAGGAGATAAAGACTTAGAACCGGATCGAGGATTCTAAAGTGGGAAATAGTGTTGTTCTTGTGGTTGTGTGCCATTGAGTCAGTGCGGCTCATCGCGACCCACTGTTCAGCAGAACAAGGTGTTGTCTGGTTCCATGCAGTCTTCACAAGTGTCCTCAAGTCTAAGTCCATTGTTGTAGGCACTGTCTCACACCATTTTGTCCAGGGACTTCCTCTTTTTGATGCCCTGCTACTATATCAAACATGTCCTTCTCCAGGGACTAGTCTTTCCTGACAACATGTCCAAAGCACTGGAGACAAAATCTTATCATCCTTGACTTTAAGGAGCATTTGGGTTGCACTTCTTCCAAGACAGATATGTTTATTCTTTTTGGCAGCCCGTGGTATTTTCAATAGTCTTCAAAAACACTGTACTTCTAATGGACCAAAATAGTGGATCTCCGTTATTTAACAGTTGTAATTTATTTTTGAAATATTGTCCTTGTTTGTTGTCGTGCTTGAGTTGAACTTTAGTTCATGAAGACCTACCATTGAACAGGCATGGTGAGTTGTTGATCAGAACATGGTGATCCATCATGTTTTCTTTAGCTGGCTGTCAGAAGTAGCTAGCCAGGGACTTCTTTCTAGGCTGTCTGAGACTGGAAGCGCCACTAAAACTTGCCAGCTTTGTGAAGCCTCCACTAGCAGCTGGATGGTGGCTGTATCAGGAGCCATACTGGCCTGGAGTCAAATCTAGACCTCTTGCATGGAAAACAAGAGTCATACCACTGAAAGACCACTAACTTCTGCCCTTCATTATTTCCACAAACAATTGTCTGGCAGTGTAGCAATGCCTTGCATAGTCTGAAGGAGATCAAGAATTTATCAATCTAAAGAGATTATATTGATTTTTTTGTCAGATAGAAAAGACACCAAATTATTATGAGACAATGGTCCCTTAGGCAAACATTAATGGTGAACAAAAGCTTGAATGACCAATGAGAACTGACCAGAGGTTGGTAGAATTTTTTTCTGCAAAGGGCAAACTACTAAATATTTTAAGCGTTGTGGGGCGCTTCTGGCCTTAGTGAACTCAAACATGTCAGAGATGGAACAGGACCAGGCAACGTTGCATCTTTATGTTAGGTCTCGTTGAGTTGCAATGGCCTGACCAGCGATTATCTGTCAACACAGTTCTAGACAATCTCATGCAGGCACTGAGGTCCAGTCTGTCACCTGGACTGGGGGTGTGAGAGGTGGACGCGAGAACCTGTGTTTAATTTAGGCCTCACATACAAACCCCACCGCCAAGTTGGGCCTCATGTCCATAGACACGTTCATTGATGTGGGCCCGTTTCTCCTCCTCTTGTGAGGACTAATCATGTACTACCAAACAGGTCCAGTGCCTTTTTTGAGCATTGCCATTTTGGAGAAGGTCTGGATTGAAGGCGGTCTCGGAGCATGCTCTCTGCAGCAGCCATAGCCGTCAAGGGGATGGCTGCAGTCCAGGCAAGATGATGAGCTGGCAGTGAGTGTCTCCATTGGAGCCTAATTAAGAAATCTGGTAACAGCGAGCCCTGGGTTTAGAATGCACACATTTGGTCTTTCACTCCACTGCCTCCCTCTCTGGAGCTCAGCAGGCCTTCTCCCAGGTTGTGGCATCGCATGCTCCTTTAGCCAGTGGGCTCCAGTGTGCAGGGGTCTCCAGGCTGCTCTGCACATCTCAGATCAGAGGTTTCCCCTCCTTTCCTTTCTCTCTTCTCCCCCACAGAGGCAGGTCTCTCTCTCACTCTAATCATTTCTTCTCCACAGGATGCTTTATAGCAGCTGCTCCAAAAGAAGTCCGAGCTCCCCCCTGGGGGAGCCTCTGCCCAGGTGGAAAAGCCCGTGAGTGAGAGGCCTTTATTAGGGGTGATTGTGGGGAAGCTGGTTGTCATGGCACCGCAGAGAGGCCAGGGCTACACTCCCAGGATGTCCCTATTTTCCAGGCTGTAGACATAATCACTGCAATGAGAGGCGGGAACATGGGGAGTGAGAGGGGCGCAGCTCCCTGCTGACAGTAATCCCCTGGCAGAACAAGGTGAGGGGTCCCAGCTGAGGAGGAGGCACATCTGTGCACAGGCTAAGTGCTGCACCAAGGGGGGTCGGAGAGAGGAGATGGGAGATGTCACTGCTTCATTGTCGGCTCAGGGCTCAGGGCTTCCATGCCTTTGTGTCCTGGCAGTTTTCTATAGGAAAACAATGCTTTTCGCCTAGGACAGTCAGAGCTGTATTCTGAAGGTTCCTTGGGCATGCATACATGGAGAAGGAAGAGCTCCCACATCCCCCATGCCTATCTGCCAGGCGCTGTGCCCAACACAGGACTGATATCTCATTCCCGCCTCACGACAACTCAGTTTCACAGAGATACAAAGGAGTCTTAAAGAGTCACCTACCCAAGGTTACAGGGTAGAAGGGGCAGCACTAGGATACCATCAAACCACTTTATAACTGATTTTTAATACTTGCAGAGAGTCCTGGTCCTGCTCCAGTTTCCACACTAGAAAGGGTGACACCTTCCACTTGGTGCTAGGGCCCCATTATCTGTGGACATGGTCCCAGTAAGAGAGACTGGTTGGTCCAAGGGTTAAACCTTTGATCTGGGCTGCATTCCTTGTGAGCTCCAGCTAAACTCCAGAGAAGGAGCCAGAGGTGGGAAGTCTGTATGGATGGAATCAGGGCTGTTGTAGAAAATGTGTGAAGATCGAATTTACTGAGCACCTGCTACATGTTAATTCCCCTCTTTGGGTCTGATCATATTCCCATTAGCACATGGTGCTCCTTCCCCTCCAAGGCACCCCCGGGATCTTGAAGCTGCTGCGCTCTGCTGCAGGGAGACACACTTTTCAGGGTTGCTGTAGGAAATGACGGTTTTAGTCCTAAGCACGTGCTTTTGCTTAATGTGTTCTTGGTCATGGTCTACTCTCATTTTGCTGAAAACAAAAATTAGCTCTCTCCATCTCCACTGTTGCTCCTATACTTCCTTTAGCACACCCTGAGAGGGTTCTCCAGATGCATAAGACTGAAGGAGGTTGATTTCCTGAGAGCCTGGCTAGACGCTGCAGTTACCTGGCCACCTCTCCCTTAGGCCCAGTGAGCTGACTAAACTCCAACCCACAGGAACCCTACAGGACAGTACAGGACAAAGGTCCCTGTGGGTTTCCGTGACTGAAACTTAAAATAGTCTCTTTGTGTGTGTGTGTGTGTGTGGCATCACTGCCCTGGTGGGAGTAGGAAGCCCAGCCTTGCTCCTGGAGAGCTGCTGCTGGATTTGAACCGTCAACCCTGTGGGCTGCAGTCCCACATGCAACCACTGTGCCACTGGGGCTCAGCCCTAAAATAGTCTTACTGAAGTAATCCACATGCCATACAATCCAACAGTTCAATCCTATTAAAAAGAGTTGTGTAATTACCACAATTTTATAGCAGTTTCTTCCTTCTTGAATGCATTGTTTTTAACTCCCCTTTGTAAATTATAAATTCAATTACTGTCTCTATAGATTTGTCTATCCAAGATCTCACACACAGAAAAACATACAAAGCACATAAAAAACCCAACAATAACAAAATAAAACATAAAGGCAGTAATGAATTTTAAAATAGTATTTTTAGGGCTGAGCCCTGGTGGCGTAGTGGTTGAGTGCGGGACTGCGGCCCATTGGCTTGGTGGTTCAAATCCAGCAGCAGGTCTCTGGGGGCAAGGCCAGGTAGCTCCCATAACCACCACAGGGCAGTGATGTCCCCCCCCCCCAAAATAATATTTTTACCCATTCCAAAATATCCCTTCTCTTCCCATATAGGTCAGTTGTTTATTTCCATTGGGTGGGGCTGTACAATCATCAATGCTTAATGTCCGTCTCCCTCCTTTCTCCCCCTCCTACTCCCATATGGGTATACTGCCTATAATCTCAGGGAACCCTTACTCCTGTCAGTGTCTCTGAGGGGTCATCTCTCTGGGCTACCAGGTACTGAATTATATTAAAGGAACAAATGAACATAAAAAAGTCTAGCATGACCAATGAGGTATATCACATACAGATCATAATAGTAAGGGCAGGAATCTTAAAGAACTAGAGGATAGTAATGTAGTTCATCTATGTCGCACCACACCCTGGATTTATTCTCTGTTCTATGAGAAAAGAACTCTCCAGTTATCTTGGTAGAGGTTTGTATTATATCCATTCTCCTTCATATCAACTTGGATGCGTGCTTTTTGAACTTCTGATACCTCTCCTCACTGACACCTCCTGATCACACAGCCTAGTATGCTTCCATGTGGGCTTGTTGCTTCCCTGCTAGATAGTCGCTTGTTTAACTTCAAGTCTTTAAGACTCCAGACACTGTAACTTTTGATAGCCAGGCCCCATCAGCTTTCTTCACCACATTTGCTTATTCACCCACTTTGTCTCCAGTAGTTATGCCAGGGAGGTGGGTATCATCCAGTAAAATTGTAACTCTTGAGAGGAACAGAAAGTCTCTTCTAGCTCCTGTTGAACAGCTGGTTTTGAGATGTAGGCCAGCAGTTAGCAGCCCAACACCGAATTATTAGGCCACTGTGGCTTCCAGGTGAGCTGAATTGAACATGTCTACTGATCAACAACATCCGGCCAAGAGCAGCTTTACCTCTGGCCAAGTCTTTGACTTTGTGTGATTTACTAGCTTGTCTGAACCTGGGTCATCTCTTCCTTAACTGTGAGCACATGGATCCTTGTGCTAAGGATTTGCTGTTGTTGTGTGCTGTTAATTTTTCACTGAAATCGACCCCATGAAATCAATGCCCTAGGTGCTTGATATTCTTGATAGGATTATTATATGAATGAGAACCAAGTGCTTAGGGGTCCTAATGGCGCACTGGTTAAGCACTCAGCTACTAACCAAAAGGTCAGCATTCAAGCAAAAACCTGGCTCTTTGCTCCTGTCAAGATGACAGCACAGGGGAGCCTATGGTCCTATAGCACCACTAAGAGTCAGAATCAATGTGATGGCTCACAACCTCCACCATCAAGCTCTTAGGGTGGACCAGACATTCTCGCATTGCAGTGTCACAACAATCCAAGGTGCAAGCACCATCCTTGTCCTTGTTAAAGATCGGCAGACACAGAGGCAGAGGCTTGGAGGGCCCAGTCACTTGTCCATGTTGTCACCATTTGAGTTTGCCTGGTTCTACACCTTCCACTCGTGACCACTCTGATCACCCTCGTCCTCTCCAGCCCCATATGGCCGAGTTTCCAAACCACAAGTGTCTCACAAACTCATGGCATTTAAAGTTTGCCTTTTAAACCTCACCAGTGTTGGGGAATTGGTTTGAAAGATGCTACGTAGCTTGTGAAAGTTGCTGACAGTTATTCAGTAGAGTTTGAAATTCCTCAAGGGGTAAAATCACTTTTATCTCTCTGGGCTCTTTTACCCCATTCTATCTTTTCTAGATAGAAACAGTCATTTCCCTGTTGGACTACCATTTCTGGTCCAGAGGCAGAAAGTCAGGTTGTTGAACACCATAAGACACCACCATATCCTTGAAGCTCAGTAACTGTAACTTGATATGAAATATACTCTCTTGTATGACAGTCTGAAATATACACCTTAAAAGCTTTAGAAAAATTTATTTGGGGAAAAAGTTTAAATTTGAGATATTTTTAGGGTTTTAGCTTATTTGATTGTCCTGAAAATTGGAAAACAGCAACATCTAATTTCAGCACCCATTTTCTTCTTGTGGTAGTTAGGCATTATATCAACTCCATGATGGGATCTTCTGTGACTCCGCCCAGTAGTTGGGAGAATAATTCACTCTCATTGACATCAGATTGAGTCCGAATCATAGCAACCCAATAAGACAAAGCAGAGCTACCCTGTGGGTTTCCAAGAATAACTCTTTATGGGAATAGAAAGCCTCCTCTTTCTCTGGGGCTGGTGGCTTTGCACTGCTGACTTGTGGTTAATAGCCCAATGCATAATCACTATGCCATCAGGGTTCTGGTGACAGCCTTGATATGAATGTGGGAGCTTTCCCTCCGGATGTAGTCTACTGTTAGTATAAATCTGGTTCATGGAACTCCTGTTATGTCACCTGTCAATCCTATAGCTATGGAAGACAGCTGACCTTGGATTCATTCAACTGGGTACCCACCAACCCGTGGTTTTCCTGCTTCATCTTCCAGCTTCCTGCTTGTCAGTCCCTGCAGCTGCAGGAGTCAGGAGAAGCCTTCAGCTGATATCCGACTTGCATAGTTGTACATTGGACTGGCCTACATTATTGAGTTGTTGTGAGGATTCAGTGAGATGCTGCCTGGCTTGCAGCAAGCCCTCTCTCTTGATCTGTAGTTTGATACCCATATACAAGCTCCAAATTTTAGATGAGCCCACCATGCCTCTGAATAGCAAGTAACTTGCATAAGGTTGAAGATCTGTCCAGAGGTATAGTTTAGATTCAAACCTAACACATCGCTGAATGTTGTTGATAGACCAAAACCAAAAATCAAACTCACTACAATATAGGTAGGACAGGGTAGAACTACTCCTCTGAGTTTCTCAGACTGTAACTCTTTACAAGAGTAGGAATTCTTGTCTTTCTCCCTTAGTTGGTGGTTTTGAACTGCTGAACTTGTGGTTAGCAGCCTAAGAAGTAATCACTATGTCATCAGACCTCCTCTGTGGATAGAAAAAAAACTATAAATATATCCGTTTCCAACTTACATGACCTGAAAGTTACACAAAAGAGGTAATTAGAGGTCATGTGTCTTTTCATCCCATTGTATTTGCACAATGTCTTGTTAATATTGACTGATCCATTGCTTTGTTTGGGCCCACAGACTTTCCCTAAGCTTGATGATCCTATTTTTCTCATCCACACCTCTACAATGACAATTTCATGGCATTACAGGGATTTTTAAATGACACTAAAATTTCAGGATCAACTAATCCACAAAGGATTAAAGACGTTCGTACATGAGACAAATTCTATTTAAATCCTTACACTCAGGTTAAAGACATAAAAGAAGATAAGAGCAAGTATCACTATAAGCAGGTCGGGCAAGGGCAGGAGACTAGAAGGCACTTTGGGTAATTCTCAGAGAAAGGGATGGAAAGCTGAGTGAGTGGACCACAGATCTCACAACTCCATTACCGGTGCCACCTACCGAGCTGTCAAAATAGAATTATGTGAACCGCACAGGGGGCTCGAATTAGCAGATGTACTTAAACCTGGGTCAATTACACGCACAGGGGAGTCGTCTTTTCTTTCCCTCTCTCCCCTTCACTCCCAGGCAAGGACCCAGGTGGCCATATTCTCTTTGAGAAAAACACCCCGTCACTGTGTCATAGACTACCCTCTTGGAGCTTTGGTGTCCTTCAAGGGAAAAAGGAAGACATTCTTTAAAATCACAGGTTGTTGTGAAAAGCAACAACATTAATATAATGGAGGAGAAAAAAGGCAAAGTCAGTGGGTCAATTCTAACTCACAGGGGCAGAGCAGCCTGTGTCTTTGGCCCAAACAGCAGTGGGAAGGTTGAAACCACTGAACTTGTGGTTAGCAGCCCACTGCCTAACTCGCAGGGCGACTAGCGTTTCGTTGTGGATGAGAAGGACCTCAATCCATGCTTCAGTGGTGTGATTATTAGATGATTTTCTGTCAACTCGAAGATGTAGAAATGTGTGGGGGTGGTATTTAACCTGTCAACCAGGTCACAGCCTCGTGATCCCTCCTTGTGGGTGTGGCCTTTTCCCTTTCTGCCTTCCTCTTTCCTGCTGGGTGACCACCCTGTGAGCTCTCTGATGCTTCCTCCAACCACAGATCCAAGTGACTTCGCATCCTTGCCGGTGGTTGCATGAGTCTGAAGAGGGACTTATGAACTAGTACTGGACTTAGGGACTTGAGTTGGACTGGATTCGGATCCTTTGATATATAATTACTCCTTGATAGAAAGCTCTTTCTTACACATGTATGTCACTGAATTTGTTTCTCTAGTAAACCCCGCCTAACACACGTGCTAAACAGCAAGAGGCATCAATTTAGTCATTTGTTTTCCCACCAGTCATGTTAGAGTCAACATAATTTGTGAGTCCTCTCGCTCAAACTGTCCCCTTTTTGTCCTTGAAAATTCATTCGATGGTGTCTTCATCTAGGCAAGCATTACAGGCCCAAATCTGGGGGCTATTCCCAAGTCTGTCCTTTCCTTCATCTACTACATCTGGTTTCCGATGAGCCCGATGAAATTTGACACTCAAAACAGTCTCAATCCACCCACACTTACCACTTCCATTGTTACTACAGAAGAACAGCCACTATTCTCTTGCCGGGACCACTTCAATCATTGTCTAATTCTTGCCCCTCTCCACTTTTCTTCCCCATATTTCATTCTTTATATCACCACAAAGTGAACTGATTACAAGTATCCACACACACATGCACATATTTGTATACCTGGAGCTCCCAGGTGGAAGGAGCAGTAAATGTGTTCTGCTGATAAGCAAAGGGATGGGTGCTTGAGCTCTTTCAGAGGTCACTAGGAAGAAGGGCCTGGTAATCTGCTTCTTAAAACACATGTCCCTCCCCCAAAACAGAGCTCACTGTCGTGGAGTCAGTGCTGACACCCAGTGAATGTGTAGGGCAGGATAGAACTTCCCAAGACTGAAATTCTCTCGTGGAGCAGCGAGTTGTTTCAAAGTGCTGACTTTGCAGTCAGCTCCCCAATAAGTGACTGCTTTACCACTGGGGGTTTCATGGGACTCATGTAGTCACTGAAAAGTCTATGATGCACAGCCCAAACAGACATGAAATTGCTAAAAATTAAACTCCACTCAATGGCAACTGTTTTTTTTTAATAAGGATAGATAAGTTTTCTGTATCTATATATGCACATAGAACCATATGACTCCTTTACATGGAATATTTCTAGATTTTTCCTTTGTAAATACAATAAAATGAAAACCCCTTAGCCCTGACCACAGGGTTAGCACATTGCTCAACTCCCAAGCCATTTCAGTAGAGGAGCCTGTGAATGCTGGCCCCTACCCCCTGGGGCTGTGTAAGGTGACTGCTCGGTCTGGGGACCTTGTGTGAAATGCGCCCCCATCCCTAAACACTCCTCTAGCCTCCCCTCAGGCCAGGCCTCCTCTATAAAAGGCCAAACAGGTCTTCCTTCTGCTCCCCCACCTGCCAAGCACAGCTCAAAATAAGAGCTCCAGGATCAGCTGTTTCCTCTTCCCAGGAAATACTTTCCTACCATGTCCTGGTTTGTTTATGTCTGGTCTGACTCTTACTCCAGTGAAATGTGGGGAGGACAGGGACCATTATTTTCTGACTGCCTGGCTCAAAGTAGGCAACAATGAATATTCGAATACATGAATGAGCATTTCATGGCCATTTTCCACATAGACTTTCCCTCCACGTTGCCTGTAAACACCAAAAGTTAACTTACGGTTTTTTTCCAACGTGTAAAAATCTCTTTCAGGTTTCAAAATTGTAACATGTGTTTTTATTTCCATTTTCCCACTTGGGGTGTCTAGAAATGCATGTTAATTTCAACACAAATATGAGTTTAACAGAACAAGTTAAGCATTTTATCTAAAAAAAAGAAAAGGTAGGAGGTTGAGTGCTTCCATGATCTTTTAATGGATCCCTTCATTCCCTTTTCCACAGACTTTCTGAAGCCCTTTCATATAAATTTCAACACCACAGCTAGAAAGGAGTGAACATTTGTGCAAACAGAAAATCCAGCTGAAAATTTATCAAGTTGGATGACTATGATTATACAGGCATTTGTTTAGCACCTCCATGATGCTAAGCACGGAGGGAATACAAAAGAACCTTAGCCATTTGGAGGTCCCAGCTAGTGAGAGAAATGGAAACCAACTATGTCAACCTCTTACATGCCCTGAGAGCAGATACTTAGTCCAACTGTGGGGTTAGCGAAGGCTGGCTGGAGTGTATGCGCTTGGACAGAAGTGGGTGAAGAAGAGGACTGTCTGACTTTGTATCCCGGGAGGAAGGGATATGCGACTGTAGGGTCTCCCATGCTTTGGCAAGCTACTGTTGAGTTTTCCGCTTCCTCCACTCCCCAAATAGCAATCCCATGCACAATGAACAAAAACCAAGTCAGGTCCAGCGCTGGGCACAGGACAGATTGCAGGTCCACAGGGTTATTTCAGCTGATTTCAGGAATTAGATCACCAGACCTTTCCTTCTAGTCTAGAAGCTCCACGGAACCCTGTTCAGCATCATAGAAACATGCAATCTTTCAGTGGTGGGTCTTTATGAGGTGCATGGACTGGGACTGGAAAGTGGGGATTCTACCATCACTGTCCCCTTCTGGAAAAACCCTCCCAGGTGTTCCCCTCACTGGCGTTCTCTCGAACCTTGAGTTTAGAGTGTTCACTTGGTGTTTGAGAGTGCTTTACCAATCATGGCTTAGCATGGATCATGCAGGTAGGTAATTTGATCTTAGCCTATTCCCAAGCCTGGAGTAGCCAGAGTTTCCACTCCATCTTGGCACCAATTTTCCCTGTTCTGCAAGTCTTTGTGGTTCCAGTCAGTTTGGGCCTCTACTATTTTCTTTTAAATTAATATTCTGAGTGGGGGAGAGGGCAGGACCCTGGAAGGTCTCAACTGCTAATGAATGATACTCACCTTCAAAATTAATAAGCTCTTCAGTTCTTAGAAAAATCCACTTAACTGTAGTCCCTAGTATGACTAATTGATGGAACTGGTTAAATTAATCAAAAATGGAAATGAGGGGTGGAAAACTAGGAGTGTGCTGGTGCTATTTTTAACTCGGTGGCATGAGCCTTGCGTGAACTGCAGCTCCTCACTGCTGAGAATGAATGGGGAGAGCTGCTTCCGAACAGCATTGGCAGGGAGGGCGGCCAGTGAATTCTGTTCCTTGGAGGAAGTGTGTTTGGCTTTTTTCCAGGCCAGGGTGTGTGTGTGTCTCTCTGTGTTTGTAATCCTGTCGTGAGGCAAGCACGTTTTAATAAAGGGCCTTGTCTTTTTTAACCCAACCAAGCTCCCCCGAAACAAACAATGCTAATTATGCCCCAGATCAATACCGAACCCCTTTTGGAGGCTGTGCCAAACCTCAGAGGTTTTAAGATTCATTGCAGCTGCAGCCTCAGCTGATGTCGTTGGACACAGTCCATCAGAGACCTGGAGAGTGAGCCTCAGGTTTATTAAGGAAGCTGGTGGGCCAGAGAACCAGGGCTTGGCAATGTTTCCAGAAGAGGGCAGAGGTATTTTGCTCAAAAAGCAATTGGAAATGGGCTGATCCGACGGGGGTATGGATGGAGAAGGCTGAAGGAGAGCAGGTGAAAGGAAGGGTCATGAACTTTCTGGATGTTAGTATAAGGCCACACTCCTTCTCTGGCTCCCAAAGATCCAGGACACTTCTCCAGGCAATGCATTGGAGATTTGGAAGTGAAGGATCCTGCCGCTTCCTCCATTGTGACTGGGGGAAAGTTTCTTCATCTCTGGTGCCCATCTAGGGCTTGAGAATTATCATAATTTCTCCTCCTCCCACTGCCACCTCTACTGTACCCATTTTTAGAGAGAAAATGATTTCTGACTTAGAACTCAGGGTTGGGTATTAGATTTTGGTCCATCCTAATCGGACCTCAGGCTGTTTGACCCACAAGTGGAGGGCAGTGATGGTTCAGTGGTAGAATCGCCACCATTCATGGTCGAGAGCTGCGTTCAAACCCTGACCAATTGGCCTCATATGCAAACACTTCCCCTCTGTCACTGAAGACTAGAGGGTTGCTCTGATGCTGATCAGGTCTTAACAAGGCCTCTGACTGAAGGAAGACAGACTATTAAAAAGGTCAAGTGCTCTACTTCTGAAAAATCAGGCAATGGAGTGTTCTCTGGATCACACAGCTTTGAACCCACCGTTTATGGCATTGTCACAAGCTGTGTGTAGGTACAATGGTCAAGGAGCTAATGGTTTTTACAGTGGACGCCCAATGAATTTAAGGAAACCAAAACGTATGAACGCTTTTCCACTCTCAACCTCTTCAAAGCATATGGCACACAGTGGATCCCAAGATCATCCTAAATGACTCCTGTGTCCTGCCTTAAATAATCTCTTGGTTTCCTAATCTTCCTTGTACTCATAAGCTCCTCCTCCCCCTCTCTACTTTCTTGGATGTCCATGTTCCTGGTCCTGGGAGCTCTTCTTCATCTGTACCTTGTTCCCTAATTGACCTCACCCTATTCCATGGCTTTAAATATAATAGGTGCATGACTCCAGAACTGTTTCCAGACCCACATATCTAATTGCTTACTGGACTCCTCTATTAGCTTGTGTCATAGATATATCAATCTGAACACAACTGGAAGAAAGCTCTTGGTGTTTTCACTTGTCCCTTTTACAGTCTCCTCATTTTAGTATATGTTACCACTGTCTGTACTCCCTCATCAAGCAAGCCAAGAACCCAAGGTCTATCTTGCATTCCTCCCTTGCTATGTCTTTCCACTTCTGGTCTCTCAGCCTTTGTACCTTACACCAAAGTAGATCCTGAATTTTACTTTCATCACCCTTTTAGTGGCTCATCATCATTCCTGTTCCTGATTTATCAAGCGCTTCCTAAATGACCCCACTGATTCCATTCTTGTCATCCCTTTGTAAGATCACAGATGGGAAATATGTAACATTTTAAAGTACAATAAATCTCTGCAATCCAGTCTCATTGTTGATGTCAAATTCTACCCTTAGGGCTATGGATAAGGGTCTTAACAGAGCCACAAATAGAAAGAAATCATGGATAGATTAGTCACATCTCTGCTTAAGATATTCTGTTGTCTCCCTGTCTGAAGTAGAATGAAAACCAAGTGCTCTTCCCCCACCTTCAAGGTCTTGTGTGTATATGCAGGCCTTGGTCTAGCCCACTAGCATCCAGCCAATGACCCTCTCCTCCCACCCCCCAGTCTTTGACTACCAAGGTTGCTCTTTTGTTAAGGCCTCTACCCTCATAGATGTTCTCAATGAACTAGCAGGCTTTCTCTTTCTATCTGGTAAAATAGTTCCATCATATGGTCTCTAACTCTGTTTAATTTTTAAATAATCTTTATCATTCTCTGAAATAACTTTGTTGATTTACCTCTACGGAGCCCTGATGGCACAGTGAGTTAAGCGTTGGGCTACTTACCAGTTCAAAACCATCAAAGCCACTTGGAGGGAAGAAGAGGGGACTCTAGTCTTAGAGTTACAGTCTTGGAAACCCACAGGGGCAGTTCTTCCCTGCCTGCCAGGTCCCTAGGAGTTGGGTTCTACTTAATGGCAGCAAGTATTTACCTGTCCACTTGCAATACTTCTTCTTCCTCTCTCCACTTGAATGTATGCTCCTTGAAGGCAGAAACCAATAGGTGCTTAATAAATGTGAGTTGAATGAGTCATGTGTTTGTCCAGGTAAGAAACACAAGTTTGATCTGCACTACAGCTCTGCATCTTCACTGGTGGCCATAAGCATATAAGTTCCTTTCGTGGTGAATTTCCCCATCACTAAAATGTGAATTGTGACAGCACGTATCTCATAAAGTTGTCCGGTGGATTAGATGGAATAAGCCATATGCCTGTCTATATATTAGGTATAATAAAATGTCATAGATTTATGCCATAATTATGCCTACTCTTTCATAATGATTGCTGCTACTTCTCCTGTTCCCCACTTGATCCTTAGGAGGTGCCAAGCTATATTATAAGACATTGTGCATTATTTTTAGTCCTTTCAAATGTCCTATAAAGTAAGCATGTATTAGCAATGTTTTATACATGAATACACTGAATCCCAGAGTAGCTCAATAACTTGTTTAAGGTCTCTCAGTTTGGTCTTCTTCATTGCTGACTCTATCCTGGAGCTAAGGCACCCAGCAGAGCTCTCCTACCACAAACCAGCTTTGCCAATTATGAAAGTGAATCGACAATTTTTGAGCAAATCTGGAAAGGAGAAAACTGCTTTGACATCATTTCCTTCCAGTCTTTGTCAATTTATACTCACAGTCACATCGGCACCTTCTTAGGGAATTTATAACTTTGCACCCATCATTAGCATGTGTCACAAACACTTCTCACTTTCGCCATGTCGAGGTCTTTGCTAAGTTAAGTTTCTATGGCCCCTCAGGATACCATATCAATGTAAACATTTCGCTTGTGTATTTTCTTTTCTATTTTCAAACAACCTCTACTTATTGGGGGGCATCTCCCCTAAAGAATGGCTTCTGCATAGGCTACAGGCTCTTTAGCACCTCCAAACAACAAACCCACTCTTAGTCAATTGTGGCTCATGGTGATCCCATAGGACAGATGAGAATGGTCCTCCAGGGTTTCCAAAGCTGTAACTCCTTGTAGGAACAGGCTGCCACATTTCTCCCAGGAAGTGGTTGGTGAGTTTGAACTGCCAACTGTGTGGTTGACAGCCCAATGCTGACTCCATAACCTGATCAGGGCTCCTCTCTCAGCACCCCAGAACCTCTGAAAGCAATTATGTGTCAGCATCACAGGGAGCACCAGGTATCATGACAAAACACACCGACCCTCAGGGGGGTATTGCAGAGACTCATCGACAGGCATTTATCAACTCAGTTCTTTGTCTGCTTTCCTCACTGCCTTTATTAAGGGACACACTCACTGTGCGCTCACAGCTCATCAGGGCTGTGCTCGGAGCCTTGTGTACATGCTTTCTGCTCACTCTGACCACTCGGAGGACAAGAATCACTGTTGGGACCTTGCCTAGGCTTCCTGTGGTGAGTGAACTAGGGCTTCATCCCTGAAACCCTCACCTCCTGAGGTCTTCAGAGTTTTCTTGTCTTTCCTCCTTTCATTTGTCTATCTCTCTACCAGCAGAGGGACAGGAAGTGATGCCCTACTCTATGTTGAAAACCAGTTGCCAACCAACGGATTCTAACTCGTGAAGCCCCCTAGTGTCGGAAGAGAACTGTGCTTCATTGGGCACATTTTTGGCAAGTAGATCACCAGACTTGCGCCCCCTACTCCCTCCCTTTCTTTCTGAAACGTCTCTGAATGGATCAAACCCGAGACATTTCCCATAGCAACCCAGCACATTAACTGCACCATCCAGCACTATGCTAAACAGTCATGGATGGCCCAGTCGCTAGAAAGAGAAAAGTCCCTGGCCTTGTGGAGATCACATGCCAGTCAAGAGGCTAAGAAGAAGAGAAGCAAACAGCTGTCGATCATTTCAGACTGAGATGCATACTATCATCAAAATTCTGTAGGGTCCTGACGGTGAGAAATCAGCCCGATTGGGGGTGGAGAATCCAGGTGGGTGGAGGGCCCCATGGGAGAGCCTTCCAGGTAGAAAGCTGTCTGTGCAAAGGCCCAGGGACAGGAAAGGGTTGAGTACATGTCAGGCAAAGAAGCAGGTCACTGTGGCCCAAGGACATGGCGTCTGGCGCTGGAAAGCAGCTCAGCTTTATTTCCTATTTCATTTCCGAAGTTGATGCTTATCACATCAGGCTGGCTACTTAACCCAACCCCGAGTCCTCACTCACTGCTAAGGAAAAGCACAATGGAGACGAGACCGGTGGCCCCTGCTGCCCCTATTGTTCCAGCAGGATAACCTCACACCACGCACACCGCCAAAAGGGGCCGGGGGGGGGGGGGGGGGAAAGAGAAAGGCGGGAGAGAAGGAAGCATCCCTCCCCACCCCTGCTGAGTATGCAGAGTGAGGGACATATGGAAATTAATATATGCAGCTCGGATAACACGGATCTCCGTGGCATTTGATTAAATGCCGACGGTTATTAAATGCCGTCTTCCTCGGAGCTCCTCTCCGAAAGCCAGTGTGGCTTTACATTCTGAACTCTGACGCAGCGTCTCAAGTCCATTCGCGCGCTGCGGCCGGCGGTTGGCGGAGGACGGGGGGAAAATCAATGTGAAATGTCAGGAGAGAGGTCGGAGGGAGCTGGGGTGGTTCCCGGCCGGGATGAGCCAGGGCGGCGGGCGGAACAAAGGGAGGTGCGCGCTGCCCAAGCCGGCCCGCACTGTAGGCGAGGCAGGAAAACGAGTTCCGTCTGCTTCCTAATTCGATTAGCAGGCTGGCAGCTTGGAATTCACGGGGTGGCGGTGGGGGTCGGGTCTGCACGGAGGGACTGTCCTAGGACCTGTCCGCCCACCTGCAGCCTTCATCTCCCTGGAAGACTCCCCTGTGCTTCCCCCCAGCGCACATCTCAAGCCTTAGGTCTCAGTTCTCATGGGGAGGCATAAGGTCCTTGTCACAGCCACTGAGAGCCTTCCCTGCCTCTCTGTGGTACCACTCATGGCATTGAGAGTGTCGGATTTCTTTGTGACTCTCTGATAAGGCGGCGATCTCCACTCTAAGAGGACGGCAGGCTGGCTGCTGCTAGCCTGTGTGTCCCCGGAGTCTGTTTCAGAGCCTGCCAAATAGCATGTGCTCAACCAATATTAACAGATAAATGAACAGGGAGGGCTTCTGCTGTCTGGTGAAAGGGCTAGGGCTTTAAGTCTTACTGGAGCATACCTGGAACAAGGGGGAATTCAGGAAGGATAACCGTGATAATGGAGCCCCTGGGTGATGCACACTGTTAATGTGCTCATTATGAAGCTTCGAATTCACCCAAAAGGGTCTTGGAAGAAAGACGTGGCAGTCCACTTCTGAAAAAGGACTCCCCCACCCCACCCAAACACTACAGAGTTGATTCGACTTGGATACACATGTCACCACAAGTTATAATCAAGAGCAACTGGCTTAATCATGACAGTGGCAGCAAGAGCCGTCCCAGGTCCCACAGAGTGCTGGGATTGTGCGCTCATCAGGAGACCCGCCTGTGAAGAACCGGCTCGACAAGGAGGCTCATGCTCTTTCCACTTTCAAATGAGGAACTTGGCCCTCGAAACAGTTTTAGTTTTTTTAATTGCATTTTCCCATGAAACTTATGAAGCTTCCTCAAGTTTAGTAAGCACTCACTTAGGTGCCCAAACCCTGCCTGCCTAGCTCAGTCAGTAGAGCCTGAGAGGCCAGTCAAGTCAGGGTCGGGCGTTCCCGTGCCATGCTGGGTGTGTTGGTGGAAGGAGCTCTGGTGGCAGCCTAGCTGAGCTGCTAGCCACAAGGTTGGCATTCAAAACCCACCAGGTGCTCTGCTGGAAAAGTAATGCTAAAATATTGCTGGTTCTCATAAAGATTATAGTCTCAGAAACACTTTCCAGGGTCACTGTGAGGAAGAATCAACTCAATGGTCGATTTCTCTTTCTGTGTACACTCAGCAGAATTCTCATCCAACAACAAAGCAGCATCAAACAAACAAACGAATGAAATCTGGAATTTTCAGCAATTATGGAGATGTTCTGAAGTTGTACTTGGTAAGAGCCACTAGCCACACATGAAAGAGCCTTGCTGATACCATCAGGCAAGCGTTAGGTGACTAACTCACCATTGCTTTATGGGAGAAAGTTTATAAAATCATGGTCACTAAGAATTTGATCTAACTTGATGAAAATAGGTGGGTAGGTTTGTAAAGCTACAAATGACTACTGGGCATTTAAAATGTGCTGTTAGCTATGTGGCTAGGCTGGATCACACTGAAAATTTGAGTTACTTCTGGCCCCCCTGCTTCCAAAGCAGGTGCCATACTCAGTAGAACGTTTTAAGAAGAGCTGGGTTGCAGATTTGGGAAACAGAGTAAGTTCTGAATGAGTAAGAGAGTACATGAAAACATCAACTTTTGACTCCAGTCTTTAAGGAAGCCTGCATCTACCCTAATTCCTATTTCACTTCAGGTCTTCAGTACTTCCCTTTCTACCTGATACTTATTGCTGAGACTCTTTGAGGTTTTCATATTCATTATAGTTTTTATCTATGCTCTGAATACTACCATTAACCCCTTAAGAAATCCTACTTGTGCTTACTTGTGCAGACTATACAACTCATTCTTCTCTGAGGTGTATCCCAGACTCTCAGAATTCTAATGAGTATTTCACAAATCGTGATGAAGTGTGAACTTTGCCCCCCCAGCCCAGGCTATGTTCAACACATTGTAGAAACATATTGGTTGTCAGAACTGGGGGATGCTGTTAACATTGTCCTACAGTTCATGGAATCAGCTCAATTTCACCCGGAAAGCAAACATTGTTTGGCCCCAAATATCAATTGCTACTGTCAAGAGATTCTGGTCTAGATCATACTAATGGTTCCTCCCTGGTTTTCTCATTTCCTCAGTCAGAAGCTAACAACTATATTTCTCTAGAATAAGAATCTGATTTTAGTATTCCCTAGTTAAGTTAGTGACTTTAAAAATTCAAGAAGGGACAAGCGACGTTCTTCATCATAGTCCTAATGGTCCAACTCCAGCATTCCTCCCAAGGCATTACTCTAACTTCTAAGGGAATCTGGGTGCCTCCATTCCTTTGTAGACCCCCAAATGTATGGTGATCTTCTGTACGGCCGCACCTTTGCATGCGTGAACCCTTCTGCCTTGAACACTTTTCCTCTTGCTGGCTTCTGTAAGCACTGACCAAAGGTCAACACCAACACACACACACACACACACACACAACACAGATTTATTAAACATCCATCATAGGTCAGGCATTGTTTTTTGGTTGTTTTTTTTTTTTTTTTGCATCATTGCCCTCTGGTGAGTGTGGGAGGCCCAGCCTTGCTCTTGGAGAGCTGCTACTGGATTTGAACTGCCAAGCCAGTGGGCTGCAGTCCCGCACTCAACCACTACACTCTCAGGGCTCAGCCCTAGGCATTGTTTCATGTGATGGGAAAAGGCAGTGACCAAAAATGGAATAAGCCTTCAGGAACCACCAATAAAATCCAATAGAATTGTCTGCAATGATGACAATGTTCTAAATGTGCACACATATAATAGTCCCTAGCTACAACGACCACTGAAAATGGAAATGCTCATTTGAATTGAGGTGTGGATAAGCATCAAAATTGAGGTGTGGATAAGAGTGTTGTGAGCTAGTTGGTGGGCGGCTAACCAAAAGTTCAGTGGTTCAAACCCAGCTGCTTAAAGGGAGAATGATGAGCCTGTCTGCTCATATTTATAGTCTTGAACTTATATAGGGTCACTCTTTGACAACGGGGCTGCTTTTTAAAATAGGTATGCAATGCATATCAATTCTGAAGACTTGTATAGAAAATGAATGACAAATATCTAACATTTTAACATATTTATCTGAGCCTGTGATAAAACCATGAAGTGATGGTTATTGTTCTCTTCCTTGTTTTATATTAGAAAAAGCCCTGAGAGGAATGTGGCTAAGGTCAGGAAGCTAATACAAAGTGAAATTTGGCTTTGACTCAGGTCTATACATTGTATATACTACATGTTCCCATGCTATATCTCTCACAGCAAATACTCAAACATCAAAATAACCAAAGCAAACAAAACTCACTGCCATCAGGTTGATTTCAATGCACAGTGACCCTGTAAGACAGGGAAGAGCTGCCTCTGGGCTTCTGAGACTATAATTCTTTATAGGAGTAGAAAGCCTTAGCGTTCTCCTGCAGAGCATGCTGGTGGCTTTGCCCTGCTGACCTTGTAGTTAGAAGGCCAACATGTAACTACTATACCACCAGGGGTCCTCGATGAAAATATTTCTCCTGGCCAAATGTCTACACAAAAAGCACTCTTGACCATCAGTCCATATAGGAAGTGAAATTGAACAAGGGGACGGTGGGCAAGGAAGATCTCCATGTCCTCTTCACAGACAATTGGAATGGCAAAACAGGACCCCAAAGGAACATGGAACATGGATCACCACTGCCATCCAGGTTCCCTTGCTCTGGGGTAGTGAGTTTCAAGAAGGCCTTCCAGCAGTGCCATGCCCATCCTGCTTCCACAGCACATATCTTTCATGGCAGGCAGGGATTTACCTGCCTACATCCAGTTTTTTAAAATTCCCCAATGCTTGTAAGAACTACAGCATGCAGACTAGAGCAAGTGCACTGGTAGAGATAAGAGCTTGCACCACAGGGAATCCAGGACAGATAAACCCCTCAGGACCAACAGTGAGAGTAGCAAGGGTGGGGGGAGGGAAGGGGGAATGACCACAATGATCTACATATAACCTTCTCCCTGGGGATGGGCAACAGAAAAGTGGGAGAAGGGAGATTTCTATCAGTGTAAGATATGAAAAAAATTATAAATTATCAAGCGTTTGTGAGTGGGGAAAAGAGGGAAAATGAGGAGCTGATACCAAGGTCTCAAGTACAAAGAAAATGTTTTGAGAATGATGATGGCAACAAATGTACAAATGTGCTTGACACAATGGATGGATGTGTGAATTGTGATAAGAGTTGTATGATCCCCCAGTAAAATGACTAAAAAACAACAACTCAAAGATGCATAGCATGAAAAAGTAAAATAACCTATGACAAAATTTAAGGAAGTGAAAGGTGTGTACCTTGAATACCTTAAAGCTTCACTTAACATCATTAGAC
>PVJH01033703.1:0-21309 GCA_004026705.1 Nesogale talazaci | reverse complement strand
TCGCTTCCCTGGATCCCTCTTCCCAGGGCTCCCTAGGAACCCCAGGGGTGGAATGCTTCAAAGGTCAATGCTTCCCGTGAAGAGCTACAGCCTCATCAACCCACAGCACTCCCTTGCCCGTAGGCTCGTGATGAGTCGGAGTTGACCCGAAGGCGGGGAGTTTGGTTGGGTCCCCTGACCCAGACCAGGGCCGGGTCCCCGAGACCGCCATCGCCACACCCAGTTCTGGCCGTTCGAGGGCTCACCACGAGGGGAGAGGAGACACAAGCCCTACAGAGGTAGGCAGCTGTGTGCCGGGCAGCACCGAGGCCGATTCTGTCACCAGCCGGAGAAGGCTTCCTGCAGGAGGTGATGCACAACCACCGTCATTCTTCTTGGTCCTGTCTCTCTTCAAGGGCCAGCCTGGGCCCCGCTCACGCCAGCCTTCCCTGCCAGTGGCCCCACCTCGTTCAGGACCTTACTGCAGAGTGCAGGAGCTAGACTGCCCTGACCATGACTGACCACAGCAAATCCGTCCGGCAGCACAGGGTCCCTCGAAAACTCAAAAAGGGGGAACCAATTTCAGGGATCTATGTATTACCTCCTCTTTGGGGCACGGACAACAGGAAAGTGAGTGAAGGGACACATTGGACAGTGTACGATATGAGAACGTAATAGCAATCTATAAATTATTAAGGGTTCATGAGTGGGAGTGGGGAGGGAAGGGAAATATGAGGAGCTGGTACTGGGGGTCTAAGTGGAGGGAGGCTATCTTGAGAGTTATGATGGCAACAAGTGTGCACATGTGGCCTGCATACAATTGACATATGTATTGATGGTGATGGGAGTTGTATGAACCCCCAATAAAATGATTGATTTTTTTAAAAAAGGAAGGGGGAAAGAGGAACTTATACCAAGGGCTCAAGTGGAAAATATTTGGAAATGAATATGGCAATACATGTACAAATATGCTTGATACAAATGATGTATTGAATGTTGTAAGAGCCCCCAGTAAAATCATTGAATAAAAAACCTCAAAGCTTCCACCGCCATCAAGGCAATTCCAACTCAGGGTGGGCCTGCAGAACAAGGTGGAGCTGTCCCTGTGGGTCTCTGAGACTGTAGCTCTTCACAGGAACAGCCTGGTCTGGCTCCAACCCTGTGACTGGCAGCGATCTCTAGGTGCTGCCAATGGTTTGCGATGAGTGCTTGTCTGAAGGTCGGCGGTTCAAACCCACCCTGCTGCAGAAGGCAGACCCACCTTTCCACTTCAGTAAAGATTACAGCCAAGCAATCCGTAAGAAGTCTCTCTACTTTTGATCACACGGGGTGACCATGATTAAGAATTGACTCTCTACAGCCATGGGTCTGGAGTTTAGTGGGGGTGGGGCTGGCAGTACAGACTCTACTGGTGGAAACAGGCAGGAGTCTATGCTCTGGTCCTGACTGACGATTGCTGCATCCTTGGAAGGTGTGGATCCTGCCATCGAGCACCACTCACTCCACCCCTGCCCTGAACTCCGTCTAGCTGGGGATCACCCCAGACCCGCTGAAACCTCGCTTACTTTAAAATATGCTGATCAGATGCCACCTTGCGCTAATTCACTGCTAGCATCTATCTTTCCCTTCAGGTTCTAACCTGCATCTGTCATTGCTGCTGTTACAAAAGCTTAACTTTTCCCACTTGGTCTTCGGAGGAGGCAGAGGGCAGCTGGCCATATGTCTCAAAGCCAGGAGACTGGTTTGAAACTTGTGTGTAGGGGGTGGGGGTGGGGGTGGGGGGCATGGGGCTCACTGCCATGGATACTGACTCATAGTCACTGTATAAGACAGAACACAATCCCTTCTGTGAGTTCCCACGACTGCAACTCTTTACAAGAGTAGAAAGCTCAGCTTTCTGCCGAGGAGCAGGCTGGTGGTTTCGAACTGCTCACTGACAAGGAACCGCTATGCCACCAGGACTCCTCGCTAGCCTGGAAAAGGAGACCCAGACTGCCCCCACCCCCGGCTTCTCCATCTGAGGTTGATAACTTCTCAGTTACATCAACTTTGGGCTTTGTCTTTCCTCCCTCTGCCCTCCTCCTCCTCCTCTGGTTGAACAGTCTAGAACTGGACCCAGGATGGCTCTAAGTTGCAGATCACACTGGATCTACTCTGATGGCTGTGAGGCGCTGCAGGAGCCGTGGGCTGGGACATTCTGCGTGGGGAGCGCAAGGTCGGGGACGGGGAGTGTTAGGAGACCAGGTCAGAAAGACCAAAGGAAGCAGGGGCTTGGTCACCGTCCTAGTGTCCTGGTGCTGCTGTAACACAGGAGTGGCTTTGAAAACCAGTCGTTTCCTTCCTCACAGTTCTGGAGGCCCAAAGGCCGCATCAGGGTCTGGGCCGTGTCATTTCTTTCTGAGAGCCTCTTCCCAAGTTCCTGGCCCCTGTTGGCCGTTCGGGGTGTTTCTCTGCTTGTCGATGAGCCTCACGCGGCACCCCTCTCCCCTGATGTGTGCGGACTCCGTGTGTCACACATGTGCTCTTTTCCACAGCTGCCCTTCAGAAGCAATTGGGCTCAAGAGTCACCCTACTCTGCCGTGTCCTCGTGATCATAACCAAAGAGAACACCTGCTTCTGAACGGGGTCGTGTTTACAAGTGCAGGAGTGAGGACTTCCAGGTGACTCCCGGGGAGACAGGATCCAACCTGCTACCTTCACTAGGCTTGAAGAAGGGAGAGCCAATAGAACTCTGAGGCACCCAAGCCTTAAGGCAGTGGTTCTCAATCTCCTTTATGCCACGACCCTTTCCTAGAGTCCCTCCCCCCAAGCACAGAATCATTTTCGTGGCTACTTCATCACTGTCATTCTGTGAAAGGGTCCTTTGACCCCCAAAGTAGTCTCCACCCACAGATTGAGAACCGTTGCCTCTTTAAGGGAAGGTGAAAAGAAGGGGTGGATACCCGGGAGGCAGAGTCAGGAGGTGGAGGAAACCAGAAGCATTGAAGCGGTGGCAGGTTGCCGAGAGGCCTCCAGAGATCCTTCTGAGAAGTTGGATTTCACCATCCGGGGTTGTGATGAACTTCCTGAGAGCGGCTCTTCAGAGGGAAGGAGGAGAGCCGGTTGTAAAAGAGGCGTGGTCTCTAAGATGGACTGGACCTCAGCGGTCCTCGCCTCCTGGTATTCTACGGAATGTGTGGGGGCACACCGCATCAGGATGGGTCTGGGTGGCCAGGAGAACTCAGCTGAAAGGGGATAAGGTCGAGCCTGAGATTAACTGCTCCCTCTCTGATCACTCACGGGGAGGGAAACAGCCTTCCTGCTAGGAGGCCTCCCTGGTGAGGCATCAAGCACTTCTAGCCACCCACAGCTGTGTGAATGGTCTGTACAGAAGGAACTCCTTAGCCCTGGGCCGACCTTCAGATGAGCGCATCTTGATTCCAATCCCGTGAGGGGCCTTGAGCCATCCTGCATGACTGTTCCCATCAACCTGTTCCTCAGAAACGGGGTGAGGTCATGTAAGGGGCCTTTACATGAGTTATTAATGTATTCCTGGGGCGCTCCCACGATCTTTTCATTCCGCTTCCCCATGAATCTGTCAAAGCTCTCCCATACGTGTGCTCATTGGAACCACCGATTCTTGGGGTATTTGGTCGTCCAAGACTGGCGCACCAACACAGGGGGATTCAGGTAAGGTAGGGTCAGAAGGGGCGCTAGGGTCCAGCGCAAAGATTTCGTTTCCATGGCATCATGAGGGGAGGGGACGCTGTGGACCAAACTGGAAGATGACCCCACACACGGCTGTCGATACAATTTCTGTGTTGCGTTTCAGCAGAAGCTTCTTATTTTCATGAAAAGATCCCAGTCAGAACGGCAAAAAACACTTCCCCTGAGCTCACCCTACGTGTGTCAAAATACTTAGGAAGCGTCACCGTCTGTGCTGTTTACTTAGTGAATCTTCTCAGACACTCTGGGCCGAGCCGTCGTTATGACCCAATGACCGGGACTATCTGAAGCTCATGGTCCTGCAGCACACCATACAAGCACATACTGTGGTTTTCGTTGTTGCTGGTGTTTTTGTTGTTGTTTATGAATCATGTTATTGGAGGGGGGCTCTTACAAATCTGACGACAGTCCATCGTTCAATCGTACAAAGCCCACTTTACATACGTGGCCATCAACATTCCCCAGACATTTTCTATGTAAGCCCTTGATACCAGGCTCCACTTTGCTGCTGGTCACTGGTTTAGTCCGAATTTCTGGTGTGGTGACTCATTGATCTGGTGACCATCGGTCATTGTAGCTCAGTATCTGTAACTTTTTTTGAGAATGAAGTAGTAATTCAGGGAAAAGGAAACAGATCAGAGAGGCTTCTGCTCCTCGGTTACTAATTATGTTGTAACTAATCGTGTGGTAACTCAGGGTAGAAAGACGACAAAGGGATGCTGTGGTTAGTATTCATATCATCTAAGACATCATACATCTAAGTCACTGTAAATCCTGTTATTCCAGGATTACAACCGATGATAAACATGACTGGGGGTTTTGACACAGAGCCCTGGTCATACAGGGGTTATGCCCTGTCCTATGACGCGTCACGGCCAGCAGTGTAGGAGGGAGATGGCCCCCGGGCACAGCGACTAGCACTATAAGTGACTGTCCTGGGCGATACCAGAGACAGGACTGCTTTGCTTTCCAAGAGTGAAACTCAAACATATTGAAATGCTAATGAGAAGAAGCCAGAGGACAGGTAGGCATGGCAGATAAGAGCAAAATATATGGAAACCCCCTGGCATGAATCTTCCAGGAGTTAGAAGGGGAGGGGGTGCTAGGCGTGGGAAGAGATTAGCCCTCCGTCCTTGCCTTTTCCATGGTGGCCAGAGAGGAAGTGATAAGATGTGTTTGATGGCAGGATGTTGGTGGAATCTGCCCCCTGATTCTTCTGTTCTGTTATCTGTGAGAAGGCGGAGGAATGTGGGGGGAAGTGGCATCCTGAGGAGAGTGGAGGCACCAGTTACCCTCGAGTTGCTTTGGGATGGTGACAGTTCCCTCTGTGCTCTGCAGGAAGGAGATGCCCAGACCTTTCTTCCACGGTACCTCTGGGTGGTCTGGACCCGGATGCTTCCCTCTTTCTGTTCGTAGTTGAGTGCATTGCAGTTGACACCCACAGAGATTTTGAGAAGAGGGGACCCCACACCCACTGCCACCAAGTGGAATCAGACACAGTATCCCTCTAGACCAGGGATTTTCCACCTTCCTCATGCGGTGAACCCACTGTACAGTTCCTCGTGTGGTGGTGACCCCCAACCATCAAATTACCTTTGCTGCTACTTCATCACTGTTGTTTTGCTGCTGTTATGACTCAAGCAACCCCTGAGAAAGGGTTGTTCCATCCTCAAAGGGGTTGAGACCCACAGGTTGAGAACCGCTGCTCTAAAGGGTTTCTGAAGCTGTAAATCTTTACAGGAGAAGGCAGCCTCATCTTTCTCCCTTGGGATGACTGCTGGGCTTGAACCACTCACCCCGTGGCCAGCAGTCCAACACTTTCCTGACACATGCTTCGGGCCTGCAAGAGCTATGGGATTCTGACCTCTAGAGAGTGTGTGGGCTGAGCAGAGAGAAGCCCCTCCTGAGGAGGCCTGGTTTGTGACACCTGAGGGGTGCTGCCCCACCCCATCCCCAGCCCACAAGCAGACACATCGTCACACTCTCACATTTTCACACCTTCATACACAATGTCACCCATTTACACAGGCCCCCACACACGCTCACACACACACACACACACACCCCTACACACTCACCCACACACCCTCTCACACACTCCCATGCCCCATCCCACACACACGATCCCTCATGCCACTTACTGTCCCATGGACAAAGAGCCTTCCCACCACCACCCCCCCACGGATGCGTGGAGTGGGCAGAAAAGAGGTGCAGTTGCAGAGGAAAGGGGTGCACCCGGCAGAAGCAGAGATATCGAGATTTTCACACCCGTTCTCAGGGTGTGAGTCATCTCCATGTCCGTAGAAAGGGGTGGACTGTATCTGCCCTCCCTGCTTCTGAGCAGATCAGTGTCATGTCACTGAAAGAGCAATTGCACAGAACGCCCACTGACAGAGCTGTTCGCCAGTGCCCGCGTAATCACCTCACGGGCACAAAGCCGGGTCACGGAGAGCCTCGGTGACCTTCTGGGCTTGTCTGCAGTCACTAACATTTGCACAGCACTTCCACATTACTCCTGAAGGCGGCTATATTTAAGTGGCCCTGGCGTGGAGCCTGGCCTGCAGAGTGTCCTTAGTAATTGATAGCTAGGGCTTCCTCCTTCCGTCTCCACGGTTCCATTTCATCACTGAGGAAACGGAGGTCTTCTGATGGTCTTGGGTCCTTCAGCGTGTACCGCTGGTTTCTGCCCTGGAGCCCAAACACTCCTGGCTGCCGAGGCCACACTGAGGCAGAGGGACCCGAGAGGGCAGGGTTTCTGAGATGTCAACTCTTTGTGGAAGTCGACAGGCTCATCTCTTTCCCTGGGAGCCATTGGTGGTTTTGAACCGCCGACCTTGAGGTTAACAGCCCACTTCATAACCACACCGCTGTGGCAAGGGCTCCTCTGGAGGTCGGCGGGGGGGGGGGGGGGGGGGGGGGGGGGGGGGGGGGGGGGGGGGGGGGGGGGGGGGGGGGGGGGGGATGTGATAGTTGGAGGGTGTCAACCAGTAGGAACATGTGGGCGGAGATTCATCGGGTTGCAGTTTGATTGGAGGGCAAAGAGATAAATGGGTCTGCAAGACCCGCCCCTCTCTCTCTTGCGCTCTGGTGATTGGACCAGCATGCTGCTGCGTTAGCTGGTTCTCGGCCTCAGCCCGGGCACTACACTGCCCGGGGGCCCAGCCACCGCATGGATCTCGGATCAGGTCCCGAGAGCCCCAGAACTGCTTCTCCGCGCTGCTGGTGCGCGCGCTGAGCTTGAGGCTGGCAGAGCCTGTCATCTTGCTTGGCTGGTGTTCAATTTTCCATCTGGACCTGCTAGGCGAAGCTCCTGCGCTACTTTCTGACTGTTGCTGACCCTCCCTGCTGTTTGCAGCCTGTTTGCCGCTGACTCTCCTGTCTGCTTCCCTGACCTTGGACCCCCACAGCTCATGGGAGTTGAAGGACTTCCAGTATATTAACTCTTCCACTGAAGTGAGTTGAACTGAGTCCTCTCTATTGCTGTGTGTGTGGACTAATTAACTGCTCTCTTCCTTCTTGTTGACTAAGCCTATCTATCTATCTGCCTATCTATCTAATCATACGTGTCCTTGTTTTGTTTCTCTAGAGAACCCTGCCTAACACAGGGTGCAAAGGGGTAACACATCGGCTGCTAGCCAAAACGTCGGAGGTGGAAATGCACCCGGCAGTGCCTCCCAGGAAAGGTCTGGTGATAGACTGGCCAGGGAGCAGGCCATGGCGGCACACAGCTCTGCCCTGACAGGCACGAGTCACTGGGAGGCAGAACTAACTTGATGCAGGCGCCTTTTTAACTCCTGTCGCCTCCTGTCCTCAAGGAATACCAACGTAGGAGTGAGAGAAGTATTGTCGAGGGGAGGGGGCAGCGCCCAGCTCTGGGCCTCCTTCTGCCCTCCTTTGGCCCACAGAGACCCAGGTCCAGGAGCAAGAGCCCAGGGAAGAACACAGACCGCCCCACTGCAGACAGCAGAGAGAGAGAGAGAGAGAGAGAGAACACGCAGGGTGAGTGGGCAGCCAGGCGGAGAGCTGATGGATGGCTGTGTCCCCAGAGAGAGGAGGCTGGAGAGAGAGAGAGAGAGAGACCCAGGAGGGACTGGGAGAGCAGCTGGCTGAGTCAGGCGGGTAAGGAGCCCAGGGTCACACACCCCTTCTAGCAGGATGTGAGCATTAGCAGGAGAAGGGCCGGAGGAGAATGTCCATGAGAGTGAGGGCTCTTGCTCAGACCCGGCTGTGGAAAGCAGGGGAGGTAAAGGAAGTGGGGGCTTCTGGATGAGAAGGGAGAGACCCATGTGGAAGGAGAGATTCCTTGTGGAGCGGGAAAGGGGACACTGGCCCAGCACTATGCCCCACAGAGCAGACCTGCACACACACACACACACACACACACACACACACACACACACACAGTCTCTCTGAAGGCCGTGGCTGTTTTCATAAGCCCACCCTCATCGCTGGTCGGAGATGCTTCGTTAGCATGCATCGGACAGCACCCGGGCAGTTGCGACAAAATTAGCCAATTTCCAGAACCCATTAAATACGCCATCCGATAGCATCTCTCTCAGGGTTATTTTCCTGCGCCTGAACCGTCTGGGGAGGTTTGGCTGCAACTCATTCTGGAATCCACCAGGCTGTCCCCTCCTCCCTGCTGGCTTCCCCCAGGCCGCTCTGTGACCCCAGGCTCACAGCTGCCTCCCTGGGAAGTCCTGGGTGTCACCCAGCCCCTGCCTAGTAGTGCCTGGGGGTCCCAGGCTCTGGGACAGTGGGCTCCCACTCCACAGCAACAGGGCAGTGGCTAAGTGACCACCCCCCACCCCATCCCTCTGCCACCCCCCACCCCCATCATTTTACATACCAAGGCCCAGAGAGGGAGTGTGACTGTCCAGTGTCACATAGCCAGTTTTCAGGGACCAGAAGCCAGGTGCCTGCCTCAGGGGTTTCGAGTCTTCCATGACTCCATCTTGAATGGGACCTGGGTCATGATGAAGTCACTCACTGGGCTTTAGTGGCTCAAAACCTGGGCTCAAATCTGTCCAAGCTTTGACAAGTCGCAGAGCCTATTTGCTGCAGTGTACTCATCCGTATCATGGATTATGTTGGGCCGTCCACACACAGATGACGGTTTGGTGTCCATGGTAGGAGAGGAGGGCCTCTTGAATGATATCAGCACCATTGGGTACTAATAATATTGCTGTGTTTCCTCTACCCTGCTTTTTCTGCCCTACTCCCTAGGAAATGCTGTCTCATATTGGATGGTAATTTCCTCGAGGGAAAGAGCTGTGTAGTGTTCACCTTCGTCATTCTCTCACCTGGCACACGCTTAAAAAGGACCTCCAGGGACATAGTGGGCTTAAGAGTCGGGCTGCCCTCTTCAAGGTGGCTGGTTCAAATCCCCCAGCTGCCCCGAGGGATAAAGCTGAGGCTGTCCGCTCCTCTAAAGACTTACAGTCTTAGTCAAAAGCTCTACGAAGCAGTTCTACTCTGTCCATGGGCTCTGGCCAACGACACGGTCCTTGGTGGAGGGTCAGTGACAAAGGGGAAGACCGTCCAGGAGATGGCTTGGTGCGGTGAAGGCACCAATGGACACAAGCATAACAACAGTGAGGAGAGCACAGGTCGGGTGTCCTTAAGAGTCAGAACCGACTTGATGGTGTCTTACACAACGACCATGGTGCTGAACGTCTTTTGATGTGCTAATATCTTCTTTGGTGAAGTGTCCAAATCCTCTGTTCTTTTTTTAAAAAATGGGTTTTCTTATGACCGAATTGAATTTCCTATATCAAAGTGCTTTCTTGGCGATAAGTAAGCCTGGTGGCATGGGGCTGTTAACTGAAGGTTGGAAGTTCAAACCCACCAGCCGCCCCACAGCAGAAAGGTGAGTCAGTCTGCTTTCCTAAGGATTGGCAGCCGTGGCAGCCTGATAGAACGGTTCTCCTCTGGGCTGCCGGGTCCCTGTGAGCCCAAATCAATTCATCGCGAGTGGACCTGTGTTTATCGGGTGTTATCATTTGCAAATCTTTTCTCTCAAGCCGGACGGGTCTTTTCATTCTTTTTATCACTGTCTTTCAAATAGCAGAAGTTGTACGTTTTCTGATGTCACGTAAATGTATCCCTTTTAGTCTTATGAATTACGTGCTTGGTGTTCTAGCTAAGAAATATTTGGGTGACCCGGTGTCAGAAATCACTGCATTTGAATTCCGAGGCTGGCGAAGAATATTGAAAGTACCGTGGACTGCCACAAGAGCAAATAAATCTGTACTGGAATAAGTACAGCCAGAATGCCCCTGGAGGCAAGGCTGGTGAACTGCCGCTCACTGATTTTGGACGTGTTGGGAGAGACTGGTCTTTGCAGAAAGACACCGTGCTTGGTAAAGGCATCGGGTGGCCCAAAAGAGGAAGACCTTCTGGGGATGGATTCATTGGCACAGAGGCTGGCACAGTGGCTGCATCAATGGACTCGGGCACAGGACCCGGTGGTATTTCCTTCTGTTGTACTCAGGGTCCCTGGGAGTGGGAACTGACAATCTGGTTCCCGAGAACCATGCTACAAAGATTTTCTCCTATGTTTTCATCCAGAAGTTTTACCGTTTGGGGGTTTCACAAGTAAGTTCAATGATCCATTTTGAGTCAATCTTTGTATATGGTGCAAAGTATGACTCAAAGTCCTTTTAAAAAATTGGGGGGGGGGCATCACTGCCCTCGGGTAGGAGTAGGAGGCCCAGCCTTGCTCCTGGAGAGCTGCTGCTGGATTTGAACCACCAATCCAGTGGGCTGCGGTCCCCCACTCAACCACTACGCCACCGGGGCTCAGCTAAAGTTTATTTTTTTATAGATGGATATCTAAATGTTTCAGCATTACCTGTTAAAAAGGGTGATTTTCTTCTCCCCTCAACTGTCTTTGTACTTGTGTCCGACATCTGTGACCCATGCAGGTGGAGGTCAGAGTCTAGACTCTGCATTCTGTTCCACTGATCTAGTTTCCTACCTTGACACCAATATTACTCTTGTCGTGATTACTGTAGATGTGTACGTCTTGAAACTAGATAGTGTTAGCTCTCCAACGTGGTTCTTCTTTTTCAAAGGGTTTAGTGATTCGAGGTCTTTTGCATTGCCATATGAATTTTAGGATTAGTCTGTCAATTCCTATAAAAATCTTACTGGGTGCTCGCTTCGGCGGCATCTACACTAAAATTGGAACGCTACAGAGAGAATTAGCATGGCCCCTGCTCAAGGATGACAAGCAAATTCGTGAAGCGTTCCATATTTTAAAAAAAAATCTTACTGGGGTTTTGATTGAAATTACATTAAATTTAGATCAATGTGGGGAGAACTGACATCTTATAAGTACCGCGTGCTAACCGATTGCACCCCTAGAGCATTTTGAGAAGTGACATCTAAACAGTGAACCTTCTGACCCTAGAATAAGATGTGTCTTTCCCTGGACGTAGCTCTTCTCGAAGTTTTCTCAGAAACAGTGTGTAGTTCTCAGTGTTTGGGTCTTGCATGTCTCTTGTCCTATTTCCCC
Organism: Nesogale talazaci; assembly: GCA_004026705.1. Lineage (NCBI taxonomy): Eukaryota > Metazoa > Chordata > Mammalia > Afrosoricida > Tenrecidae > Nesogale > Nesogale talazaci. The sequence goes on along the minus strand of PVJH01033703.1, from coordinate 10,106 downwards.
CTAAGATTTCCAAATTTTTGCTATTAGAAGTGGTACTTTAAAAATTCAGCTTGTGACTACTCATTGCTGGTGTATAGAGATGAAATTAATTTTTGTATACTGATCTTGTATCCTTGCTAAAATAACTTATTCTAATATCTGTTTATAGATTTTTATAAGATCTTCTCATTAGATGGTAATCTGCAAATATAGTTTTATGTTTTCCTTACCAATATAATTGCCTTATCATACTGGCTAAAACCTTAAATCACCTTTCAGACAAGCAGCAGAGAATTGGTTCTCGTTTTTTAATCTAATCAGTCCCTGCATTTAGATTATTTACACTCAGGACGATAATTGAGATAGTTAAGTTTAATGGATTGTTTTCTCCCATTTGTGCTCCATTTGTCCCATGTGTTGTGTGTTCCCTTCTGCTGCTTCCATTTAGACTATTTCTATGCTTTTTCTTTGCCTCTTTGGTTGATTTATTGGCCATAACTCAGTTCTGTTGTTTTGATGCTTGCTTTGGGGTTTGTAATAATGTCTCTTTAACGTACCACAGTCTATTTTGAAGCTGGATGACACCATTCCACGTAGGCTATAAGTATACTTTTAGTATTACAATAGTATTCTTCCATTCCCCTACTACTAGCAGATTTTAATGTATGCATATGCCATAATCCACACAATCCATCTTTTTTTTAAAAAAAATAATTTTATTGGGGGTTCGTACATCTTTATTATGTTCTCCCTCCATTTTCATGCGTGGTTCCATACTTCCCCACTATGTCAAGTTTATTGTTTCTGTGGTGGCTTCCTGAAACGTGACTGAACTGTGCTTCGGAGCATCAGACACAGAGAGGGAACTCGTTCCTCTCCAGCCCCCCAGTCACACCCACTGCCGTGGACACTGTTTATCCTCCCTGCCCTCGGGCCCGTGTCGGTCCTTAACAAAATAGCTGCAGCCCCTTTCTTTCCCAAGTGTCCTCCAGGCTTCCCTTTCAAGAGTGCTCAGTCCACTTTGTCCCTCTAGACCGTAAGCCACACTACTGTCAGGGGAACCCCAAACCAGGCATTTGGAGCTTCCAAGCAAGTCAGATATGTCTCTCCAAGGCAAACGCATACAGTGACAATGAACTCTGGATAAAGCACTGCCCTAAGCATTGTTAATGCATTATAACATTTAAACCTCCCGGGAATTTCAAGCCATTGCCCTGTCTTTTTCTCCCCCCACCTCACTGGTAGAGGGCTATTGTCTGTTTATCAGGTGTATCAGTCGGGGTGGGCTGGAGGAACAAATTCATAGACATGCATATGGACATAAGGAAAAGGTTTATATGCAAGAGGAATAGGACATTGAGAAAACATCCCAGCCCAGTCCAGTTCAAAGTCATAAGTCCGATATTAACCCATATGCCCGATATCAGCCTATAAAGTCTCCTTCCGACTCACGAAGTCACAGGCCGACGGGGTCCCCTCATGGCTCGTTGCTTCCAGGACTCAGGGTCCATCAACAGCATCCAGTGGTGGTAGAAGCAACTCAGCACTGGCAGGGGTCTCCCCATGGCTTCTCCAGCTTCAGAGGTCTGCTTCCATCAGGGCAAGGCCGTGTGGCTTCTCCTCCGGCTCCTGCAGCAGCTCAGACACTGCCATCTTGTCTTGTCCGTAATTCCTTGTCTCTGAGACTCACTCCCAACAACTGGGGAGATAGTGTCTCATCTCCACAAGGGAAATATCGTGAGACTTCCCACACATATCAGGAGAAAGCCATGCCCACACAGAGGCCTCATTGGCTACTCAATGGCTATCTCCAGATTAACAGGCTAGACTCCACCCTTACGTCTCAATCATGAAATTGGCATAAGCACATGGCTGCCACATCAGGGTCATCTTCTCCTTCCTTACTCTCTCCTGAGTGCTGACTTCTGCCGCGTCACCCCACGAAGGACATGGGTGGTTTCTCTGCTCTGAATGCAATGGGCATCTCCTGCTCATCATGTTGCGTGACCTTTTATCATCTGTCCACCCCGTTGAACACTCTCCCTTTCATGACACTTCTTCCCTTCCCTTCCAACACTTGGTCCACCACCCCCCTCCCCTCTTGCCTCCTTCTCCAAGTCACTCTGCTCCCCCAGTGGCTCATGTTGGGTTTCCATGAAGTTGGAATCCAGGACCTCTCCTCTACACTGCACTTGATTCCTGGGGCATTCCATTCATACGTACACCTTTGGTGGTTGTCTCTGCTAATTTCCCCCTAATCTCTGTTTCTAATTCATCGCCAGCGGCCTGCTCTGCAGGCTTGACTATCTCTACTATCTCTACTTGCCACAAGCAAACAGATCTAAAGTCATTTAGGGTTTTCCCCATGCCTGCTGCTTTGGATGAGTCGCACGACCAGTCATCCAGCTGCTCAGATGCAAAAGTGAGGTGTCATTCATACAAATTGACTGTCCCACCCCCACACCCCATCCCCACGTACACAGCCACATTCAACCCATTAAAAACTGGGTCAGCTTTACCTCTATGCTGAGATACCATCTTCTCCTTGACCAGAGTTATGTCCCCGCCCTTCCCCCTCCCCCCCAAGTGGCGTGCCTACACTGGTCTGACCACCTTCCCCTCAATCTAGGCTCAGCTGAGGATCTCTTCCAAAGACAAAGTGGATCCTATCAGTTTCCTGCTTAGCCAGCATCCTCCCACTGCTTTAAAGAGAAAGAAATTGCAAGACTTAGACTCTGCTTATCTCTCCACCCCTCCATGTCCTCTTTGATTCAGTCCTACAGCCTGGTTGTCTCTCTTCCTTATCAGCCACTGGGGGACTGTTGCTCCTCCGAGTTCTCACCTTATCTAGATTAGTCATTCTTTGATAATCAATGAATGATCCCCATCTCTCAAGGGGGAGGGGAGGGACTTCAACTGCCCCCAACTCTGTTTCAACTCAGGGTGGCACGATAGGACAGAGCTGAACTGTCGTTCAGCCGAACTGAATTATACCTGTGTGTTTCTTTCTTAAAATAAATTATTTTACTGGGGGCTCTTACAGCTCTCATGTAACAATCCATCCATCAACTGTATCAAGCACCTTTGTCCATACGCTACCATCATCGGTTTCAAAACGTGTTCTTTCTGCTTGAGCCCTTGGTATTATCCCTGTGGGTTTCTGAGACTGTACATCTGGAGGGGAGAGAAAACCTCATCTTTCTTCCTAGAGTCGGGGGTGGTGGTGAGTTTGAACCGCTGACCCTACAGCTAGCAGCCCGACGTGCCACCCACTGCAACAGCACAAGGGACCCCAAGAAAAAGTTATGAAGCAGCAGTGAAAACAATTTTATGGTTGGGGGGGTTGCCACAACATGAGGAGCTGTGTTCGAGGGTCACAGCTTTAGGAAGTTGAGGACCACTGCCCTATACCACGAGGGATCCCAAGAAAATGTTCCCTGAAGTCTTTGACACTAGATCTTTGTGTGGTAGATTCTTGTAACACCCTGTTGTCATTCTGAGTAGCACTTATCAGAGTTGTGATTTTCTTATTGCTAAGATGATTGTTGTGACTGTTAGTGCTCCACACTAAACATGGGTTCTACATGGTTCTTCTCAGAGTTACTTATGTCCCAGTGTCTGTTTCCCAGTGAGCATTGAATGCACGTATGAATCCAACAAGAAATAGAAACTAAAACTCTTCACCCTCAAGTCAATTCCGACTCATAGCCACAGTTTGAAGTGGGATAGGACTGCCCTCTGAGATCCCCAGGCTGTGGATCTTTATGACAGCAGGAAGCCCATCTTGGAGTGACTGGTGAGTTCAAACTGTTGACCTTGCAATTAGTAGCCTGATCTTACATTTAGTAAGTAGTGATAAGTTTTATACACACACTGATAATAATGTATGTGGTGGTCATGTGCTTATGTTAATGTCATGATTGAGTTGTAGGGATGGAGTCTGGTCTGTTAATCTGGAGATAGCCATTGAGTAGCCAATGAGGCCTCTGTGTGGGCATGGCTTTCTCCTGAGACTTCTGGGAAATCTCGCGGTATTTCCCTCGTGGAGATGAGAGACCATTCTCCCCAGTTGTTGGGAGTTAGTCTCAGAGACAACGAATTACAGACAAGACAAGATGGCAGTGTCTGAGGAGCTGAAGTTGCTGGAGGAGAAGCCACACGGCCTTACTCTGATGAAACCAGACTTCTGAAGCTGGTGAAATCACATGGAGAGCCCTGCCAGTGCTGAGTTGCTTCTACCACCACTAGATGCTGTTGATAGACCAGGAGCCCTGGAAGGGAGGAGCCATGGGTAGACCCCTACCAGCGCTGGGATTGTGCACCCATTGGCCTGTGACTTCGTGAGTCGGAAGGAGACGTTACAGACTGCTATCGGACATATGGGCTAATATCAGACTTATGGCTTTGAATTGGACTGGGTTGAGATGCTTTCTTAATGTCCTATTCCTCTTGTATATAAACCATACCCTTAGATCCACATGCTTGTCTATGAATTTGTTTCTCTAGTCTACCCAGACTAACACAATGTACATTATCTAGTACATAGACTACCTAATAGATATTAACTATAAAACCCAAGCCAAAATCACTGACATAAAGTCCATTCTGACTTACGCAAGCCCTGTAGAACTGCCCCTGGGCGGTTCCCAAGACTGTAACTCTTTACTGGAATAGAAAGCCTCGTCTTTCTCCCACGGAGTGACTGGTGGTTTGAACTGCTGGCCATGCAGTTAGTAGCCCAACTCAGAAGCGTTGCACGATCGGGTCATCTCTGTAATACATAGGTCACCTAATATTGCCTAATACCTAGGTGCCCTAGTTACATGTTGAGCTGCTACCACCAAGGTCAGCTGTTTGAAACCCCCCACCGCTCCACGGGGAAAGACAAGGCTTTCGAGTCCGGTGAAGAGTTACGGTCTTAGAAGCCTACAGGGGCTCGAGGGTCACTGTGACTCCGCAGAGACGACATACATGAATACATATAGCGCCTCCTAATCCCTACATTTCTCCCTCACTGCCCTCGATCCAATCTCTACCAGAAGCGACCGGCTAGGGCAGCGGAGACCTGCCTCTCCGAAGTTTCTTTCCAGCACCAGAAGCCTGGTTTGAGCAAAAGCGGGTGAGTTCCAACTACTGAATTTGCAGCCAGTAGCCCAATTTGCAGGCCACGATGCTACTAGGATTCCTGCAATCAGTAGAAGTCAGACATATATATTACCTCCTAACTCATATATTACCTGTTATCTAGATGACTTAATATATTATCGAATGCACAAATTACTTCATCTACATACCTAACACAGACGTTGCCTAACAGACACCTTACCTAGTTTATATCTCACCTAAAATGAGGCCAGGGGCTGACTGTGAAAAAGAGCATCGACTGCTCCTGTGCAAGTTCAGGTTGAAGCAGAAGAAAGTGAAGATAAGTTCCCAGGAACCAAAATATAATCTTGAATCTCTCCCACTTGAGTTTCAAGAACATCTCAAGGACAAATTTGGCCCAAGAGCACCAAAGACGGACGACCCGATGGGCTGTGGAATGACAGCAAGTGCATCCTATGGGAGGAAAGCAAGAGACCCTTAAAAAGACAGGAAAGAAAGGATGTCAAAGTGGATGTCAGAAGCAACCGTGAAATTTGCTCATAATCATCGAGTACCTAAATGGAAGGAATGAACTGAAGATTTCAAAAGGCAGCTCAAAAAGACAGCATTGGAATGTATTAAGCCCATCATAATGAAAAGTATTATGATGAAATAGGGAATGATCCAGAATTAGAAAACCAAAAGGAAAAACACTTTCAGCATCTCTTAAACCGAAAGAGCTGAGAAGAATTCCAGAACACTTCCCTGTGCGTCTGTGGAACCTGTACACGGATTAAGTGGCAGTTGTGTGAACACAACGAAATCCTGCGTGGTTTAAAATGAAGAATGAAGTGCATCGGAGTTCTATCCTGTCACCATACTCATTGCATCTACATGCTGGGCAAAACATTTGAGAAGCTGGACTGTAAGAAGAAGAAGGTGGCATCGGGATTGGAGAAAGGCTTTTCATCACCATCTGTGATATGCAGAGGACATCACTTTGCATGCTGAAAAGGAGGAGGACTTGGAGCATTTGCTGATAAAAATCAAAGATTGCAGTCTTTCATGTGGACTACCACGCAATGTAAGTAAGACCCAAATCCTCACAACTGACCAGTAGGCAGCACCATGATAGCTGGGGAAAAGCTTGAAATGTTCAAAGATTTTTGTCTTGCTCCCATCCACAATCAGTGTCATGGAAGCAGCGATCATGAGATCGCATGAGACATTCAATGCATTGGGTAAATCTGCTGCACGGGACCCCTTTACAGTGTTGAAGAGCACGGGTGTCCCTCGGAGGACGGAGGTGTTCCTCATCCAAACCTCCTATTTGCAATCACTTCATCTGCACGCGGAAGTTGGGCATTAAATAAGAGAGCCGGAAGAAGAATTGATGCACTTGAATTGGGGTGCCAGTGAAAAATATTGAAAGTGTCACCAGAACAGACAAATCTGTCTGGAAGAGGTACAGCCAGAATGCTCCTTGGGAGCAAGCATAGCCAGACTTTGCCTCACGCCTCCTGTGCTAGCCATCAGAAGAGACCAGTCCCCGGAAACGGGCTTCATGCTCGGGGGAGTGGAGGGGCGGTGACAAAGAAGAAGGGCTTCCACAAGAGGGGTTGGCACCGTGGCTGTTGCCATGGGCTCCACTACATGGATGGCTGGGGGGAGGACGCAGGACCGTGTGGTGTTTGGTTCCATTGTGCGTGAGGTTGAGATTAGAGGGGAAAGACTCAGCGTCACCTAACGACTAAAGCTATATCTATCTAGCTATACACATAGTTATATGTCTATATTAATGCATATTGTGCATAACATGTAACTGGTATATGTTAAGCATATTAAGAGGCTCTATTTCTTTCTTTTTTTTTTTTTTTTGACATCACTGCTCTCCGGTGGTGGGAGTAGGAGGCCCAGCCCCACTGCTGGAATTGAACCTCCGTCCCACTGGGCCGCAGTCCCGCGCACAGCCACTACGCCACCGGGGCTCAGCCCTAGAGGCTCTATTTCAAGGTAGGGACTATTCCTGGGGAGCCCTGGTGGGATAGTGGGTACGCCTTGGGCTGCGATCCACACAGTCAGTTCAAAACTCCCAGCAGCTCCTGGGGAGAAAGACGGGGTTTTCTATGCCCCTAAACAGTCACGCTCAGAAACCCACCGAGAGGTTGTTCTGAGTCAGCGCCAACTCCCTGGGCAGCGAGCTTGGCTTGGGGCGACTCTCCTTACTCAGAGAGATTAAGCAATGTGCCCATGTAAGAGGTTGGCGGCATCAAACGTTGAATCTGACTTTCCGATTCCAGGGCCAGCCGTGCTGAAGCAGTACTCTGCATGCCTAACTGGACCAAACGCCCAGACCAGACTAACCATCCATTTTCTAAGGACCCTGGTTGCTTGCAGTCAAATCTATTTCGTCCTCAAAATCAAAGCAGAATCCCAGACTCCTCGAGCTAGATAGCATTTCAAAATCTTCCTGGAGAAGAAGGAAGCCAACCAAAGCCACACAGTAAAATAGTGACCGATTTAGGACTAGACCTTTTTCTTTTATTTTATTTTATTTTTTAGGCATCACTGCCCTGCTGGGAAGTAGGAAGCCCAGTCTTGCTTCTGGAGAGCTGCTGCTGGATTTGAACCGCCAACCCTGTGGGCCACAGTCCCATACACAACCACTACGCCACTGGGGCTCAGCCCAGGACTAAAACTTTTAAATGCCACCCTGCCTCCTTGCCCAGGGCAAGAGCTTCGTGCCCAAGGCCCAAGATCCAATCTGAAAGACCAGGGACCTCTGAACATTTGGGGCTAGGACCAATTAATGGGTCATGAACCGCTGGGCCCACCCGTTCTCGCTCTCCAGGTGCTGTTTGTGAAGCGCTATTGCTCGAGCAGTAGGAACACGGCTGCTTCACATGCGAACTCCATGACTTCCTCTGGCTCAGCCCCTGAGCTCAGCCCTACACCAGGATTGCCTCTTTGAATTTCTACAGCTCTTGGAGGGAGGTCTCTCCAGGAGGCCCGCTTTCCAGATAAAGAAAGGGAAGCTTTATACAAATGAAACAATTCATCCAAGATAGGCGTTTATGAAGGACAGAATGGAGATTTGAATCCAAATTCTCGAGCCCTGACAGAGTTCTGATTGGGGCTGTGGGTAAGAGGTTGGGCTGCTCCGTGGAAGCCTCTCGCGCTAGACTCTTCACCACGATTCGACTCGCCGCTGCCTTGGAAAGCCACACACGCAAGCCTGAAAATCAGGCTGAAAATGTCTTCCCTTCCCTGCTGCTTCTCATTCGCCTATATGTGTCATTGTCATTTCTAGAGGAAAGTCTCTTTTAATAAGAATCAAAAATGAGGCCTCCAGAAGACTGATATGAAAAGAGGGTGAGATGATTGGGGCAAGAACGCCTTGGTTGCATGGGGGTGCTGCTCCCGGTGATTTTTAGAAGGGCACCCATAAACTTTTAGAACAGAAATATTCATCCATTGGGAGTGGGCCCCAAGAAGCCGCGAGCAAGAAGTGGCCTTTTATAGCAAGCATGGCTATATAACCCCACTGGAGGGGAACAAATGACAGAATTGTAGGTCAACAGATACATTGGATAGTGTAAGATACACACACGTGTGTGTGTGTGTGTGTATTTCTAGGGGATAGAGTATACATATAAAGGGTTCAAGAAGAAACTGTTTTGTAAATGATGGTGGCAGCAATTGTACAATGATGCTTGATCTAATTGAATTATGAATTGTTATAATATCTATAAGCGCTCCCAATAAAATGATTTTTTAAAGGGAAAAAAAGAAGTGGCCTTTTAGTCTTCGTGCCTTCGTGAGAAATTGCATTTATAATTGGCTATATGTACAAAGACCTGAGAACATGGACGGTAAACATAAACATACATCCTTTCCCGTCTACGAAACTGAAAACACACCCGCACGCTTCATGGGTCCCAAACCAGCAGCAACTTTAATCTCCATCATGCAGCCTCACGACAAGGAAAGCAGCGTCAGAGAGCGGTCAAGGAGACAGGCCTGGAGACAGACTGCTCTGGCTCCACCAGGGACAGGCTTCCCAACTTTGGGTAGGGCATTCAGCCTCTATGAACCTCTGCGTCCTCATCTATGAAATGGGTTGTTACTGTGCCCCAGAGGCCCTTCGGACCCCAAACCGCCCTGCAGGACCAGGGAGCACTGCCCTGGTTTCCTAAGCAGGAAGCTTCCTGGCAGCAGATCGTTCAGTGGCTGAGTTGAGTCCCCACCACCACCTCTGGGCAGCCGTTGAGCCCTGCAGCATCGTGCCGCCAGGGCTGCTCCATGGATGGGGCCATCCAAACCCAACTACAGCAGCCCCGGGAGGACAGTGCGTGTCCCTGCGTGTCCCCAAGCCTGTCGATGCTGATGGAAGGACACTGCTACATCTGTCTCCACGGAGCAGCTGATGGTTACAACCTGCATATGGATGCTTTAACCTTTGCCCCTGAATGCACAGCAGGAGCAGCCATGGTTCCGCACTGATCACAAACCATTCCTGCCCCCTTGCAGGGATTTGTGTCACAGCAAATGTGAGCTTTCCCAAAGTCAAGGGGCAGTCAGGTTTGCAGGTAGGAAAAGGAGTTCTCCTTTTGTCAGCCTGCCTGCCACCCCTGATGCTTCCCTGTGGGACCTCCAGCTATATTCCAAGAAGGAAGGGATGTGGCCCATTTATGACCGAAGGTCAGAAGAGTCGTGGAATGACATCAGAGGCTGTAAATGGGAAAAAAGCTAAAGGGTTATTTTTAGAAAAGAAAGAAAGGAGTGCTCGCTTCAGCGGTACGTATACTAAAATTGGAACGATACAGAGGAGATTAGCATGGCCCCTGCCCGAGGATGACATGCAAATTCCTGAAGCGTCCCATATTTTAAAGAAAGAAAGAGAAGTTCACAGTGGATGTCAGAAGAGACTCTGAAGCTCACCCGGACACAGAGAAAGAGGCTAATGTGAATGGAGGAAAGATGACAGGAAAGAGGTGGATAGAGACTTCAAAAGGAAGCTTGAGAAGATAAACTGAAGGGCT
>PVJH01033702.1:0-21347 GCA_004026705.1 Nesogale talazaci | reverse complement strand
CCCCTCCCTGAATGTTTTTCTTCATCAAATCTACTTTTAATATCCCTCTTCATTCAAATAAACAAAAAGAAGTCACACAGGGTGAGATCAGGTGGTTAAGGTACGTGGGACAAGAAAGGCATGCTTTTTGGGAGACAAAAACTGGTGCACTGAGATGGCTGTGTGAATGGATGCATTGTCATGGTGGCAAAACTAGTCCCCATCGGTCACGAATCTGGCCTTTGGGTCAAACACAGTCTTTTCAGAACCTCCAAATAGAAAGTCTGATTACCAGTCTGATCTGGTGGCATGAACTCCAAATGCACTATTCCCTCATATAAAAAAATTCAAAGTAAATGAGCATTATATTAAACTTTGATTTCACTTGAAGAGCTATTTTTGGATGGCTGATGTTTGCTGTGGAAGTCATAAGGACAGCATTGTGTCTCATCACCAAGAATGCCCTGGAGGGTAAAAGACGTCTGGGTCACTTTGGAGTTGTTCTTTCCGAGCATAGCATGTTTCTACTCGATGCTCTTTCTCTTGGTCATCAGAGCCCAAACACACATTTTGCAGTAACCTTTCTATTCCATTAAAATATGCTGAACGGAGCTCCATGATATTCCAGATAAAGTCCCCATCTCTTTGATGTTCCACCATGACTCTTTGACCACAAGGGTGTGGGTGTTGTGGACATTTTCACCCAGTCTGAAGTTAACAGACGTCCAAGATGAAGTTTGTCATCAATGGACATATCACCCTTTTTGAAAAGATAAAAACACTGATACACTTGCATTTTTCCCATAGGACTGTCTTTGTAAAATCTGTTCCACATCACAACAGTTTCTGTGGCATCTTTTTTTTTGAGGAGGGCAGAAAATTTCATAGTCTCAGAATATTCCTTTAAATCCTCCATCACAAAAACAAGATTTAGGAACAAGCTCCTTCTACTAAAAATCTCAGACAAAATCTTCACAGGAGATGCCACTGAGTGCACTGAGAGTGACCTGTTCAATAGTTGCCTAGTGGGAAAAATGTGTATTATGATAGTTCTGCTTTTTGGGGTTTGTTGTTGTTGTTGGGTGTTTTCTGCAGAAGGAGTACCCTCAAATATGATTTATGCTCATTACCAACTTCATTCACACACACAGGTGAGAAGAAATCAAGGTTATATCGTTCCCTTGCTACCAAGCCTTTCAGAATTCTGTTGTGCTTATGTCTGTGTAATGTATGTAAGAGAATTTTTTGAAAGGATTTGTCAGAGTTGAATAGTTAAACCTGTGTTTGTTCTAAAGTTGAGACCATTCCACAAATGAGGATAATTAGAAAGCACTTTCTTGATTTTTCCCCCCAATCTCCTTTTCTCAAAGGTAGGACCACCTATAATGGCCTATGTGGCAAATAAGTTGATAATTTTATGTCAGTGAGTAGAGTAACTCAGTAGTATGTTCTTTTTATCATAAATACCTTTCACTTGTATTTTGAGACCAAAGTTTAGAGTAAGTACTTATGTGAAAATTTTAAAATATTATTTATATTTCTTGTATAAATAGTCTTCATTGGATCACTGAGTAGAAAAATGTTTCCTAATATCTACCACTTATATGTCTCTCTGTCATACTATGCTGACTTATGTTTTGCTTTGATGCCAAACGAAAGCTATATCACTGATATTTCAAATGTCAACAAGGCCAAAGTTAAGCAGGTTTCAGTGGGGTTTCCATGGGAAAAAGAGATTATAAAGGAGACATTAGTCTCCCCACTTGGGAGGAATTAGTCTCTACCAACCTTACATACAGCATCACAATTAGTCAGATCCTGAAGGGCTAATGAATAGGAAGCAGAACTTTGTCAGTGTGACTGCCAGAAGATGTGCCCTCCAATCAGAATGCACTCAAAGGATGACGAAGACAGAGCTGCCTTCTCAAAATGAATCAACCATAATGGCAAGAATGGAGTCTTTGCTGTAAGAATAATGGTTTGGGGACCTGCAATTGCTGAAGGAGAATGACTCAAACTCAGAAGAAATACCTCTAAAGGTTGACTAATAATCTGCAAATGGAATCTATGAAATATGAATCTAGGAATATTGGGAGTCATAAAAATGAAATGGAAAGCGTAAATTGGCAAGCTAGGTTTTAGTGAGCTGATATGGATTACTATTGGCCATTTTAAATCAGAAAATCTTATGGTTTACATTGCTGGAAATGAAACAATCAAGAATAATGGACTCATTTTCATCATGGAAAAGGATATTTCAAGACAAATATTGAATTACATTATCTATCTATCATTATCTATCTATCTATCTATCTATCTATCTATCTATCTATCTATCTATCTATCTATCTATCTATCTATTACAAGGGGGACTCCAGAATGATACAATGAGAACCTGTTGCTGAATGAGGAGGAAGTTGAGAACACAGAACAATGGAATAATAGATAGTTTAAAATCAGGAAACATGTACACTAGGGTTGTCTACTGTCACCATAGCTATTCAATCTGTATTTTAAGCAATTCATCAGAGAAGTTTGATTATATGGAGAATGGGACCTCAGGATTAGAGTAAGGCTTATTAATAAAGCTGCAATCTTCATATGATACACCATTGCTTGCTGAAATTTGGTAGGATTTGAAGCACTTGCTGACAAACATCAAGGATTGCAGTCTTCATTACGGAGTACAATTCAGCATAAAAATGACCAAAAGCCACATGACTGGATTAGTAATATCATGATAATATTCAATATTTAACAATATTGAAGTTATAAAGGTTTTTGTCTTTCTTGGATCCACAATCCTTGCTGAGAGACCCGATACTGAATTGATCAAAAGATGAGATGGATTGGGTAAATCTGCTGCACAAAACTCTTTAAACTGTTGAAAAGCAAGGATATTACTTGAAGACTAAGTTACACATGATCCAAGCTATAGCATATTCAATTGCTTCATAAAGCATGTGAAAATCGAACACTGAATAAAGAAGACTGAAGGTGAATTGTCAAGTTTGAATTATAGTGCTGGTGCAGTATATTGAAATTGCCACGATCTGCCAAAAGAAGTAAGTAATCTCTCTTTGAGGAAGCACAGCCAGGATGTCCCTTAGAAGCAAAGATGGTAAGACTTTGTGTCAGGTACTCTGGACATGTTATGGGGAGAGACAAGCCCCTGGAAAAGGATAGCATGCCTGGTAGAGGGCCAGTGGAAAACAGGAATGTCCTTCATAAGAGGGATTGGTACAGAAGCAGCAGCAATGGTGTCAGCAATAAGAACCACTGTCAAGATGGTGAAGGACTGGACAGGCTTGGGTTCTGTTTTTCAGAGGGTTTCTATGAGTCAGAAAGGACTTGATGGCCCGCGCCAACAACATAACAGGTATCCATGTTGACCTAATGGATAAAAGATGGTTGGGTTTAAAAATGTGTCATCATAGAAATATGGTTTGGCCAATTGAGAGTTTCTGCCAATCAATAAACTTTTTGATTTGTTTCAAGGCAAGGTAGCAAGGTATAATTTTATCCCTATTCAATAATGCCATGGAATTTCTTATAATGTAAACCTGATATTTTCTTGATGCTCCATTACTTGATTAATTAAAAGATAAATATTACTGTTTCTAAAATTGTGATTTTTTCAATATATGAACTTATCTTTTCTTAAAACTCTAATTTAAGTGTGCATAAAATATAAAATATATTAATGCAAAATTCTATGTCAATGTCACTGAAATGGATGAATACTAAACCAATCCTTTAAAGTTTTAATGATACAGGGAAGCATAGTATATCACACTAGTGTGGTTGCAATTTGAATTAATTTTAACATAGCCTCAATATATTATTTTCAGATTTTTTAATGAAATGGTAAAATATTAAAATTGTTTTCAAACTGGTTTTTGCTTGTCTTTTTATTCTTTGAAAATCTTCCAAGTTTCCTATCTTTTATCTTTGCTCAGGCTTCCCAGTTGGGAATAGGAATGATAATATAATCAGTATAGCCTCTGTTCACATTGTAATTATAAAAGTGTACATGCATCCATATAGAAAGGGTGAATATTTGAAATGTACCCTGAGGAAATACTAAAACTAGAGAGAGAAGAGTTTGAGAAATGACAAGAAAACCAGAGCTACAAAGAAAGTGATGACAAAACACAGAGGTAAGCTATTTAATACGAGGAGGGAATACAGCAAAGAGGCCCCCGACCCTGGAAACAAAGAGTATATGATCCATATTGTTGTGAGAAATGAGGATAAGTGGCCAAATTTTGAGACTTTTGAAGATCAAGTTTTCCTATGAAAATGAAAGTGGACTTAAAGGCTCACCATAGTATTCAGTGGTGCATGCTGCTCACACTTTAACAACTATGAAAATCATAGTAGAGATTAAGCAGAAAACAGTAGAATGTAAGTATTACAGATTAAGAGCTGGTTTTATAGCAGAAAGGTTGCATGCGTCCATCCAATCAGAAGCACTAAAGAAGACAGGGCTCCTTTACAGGTTGGGACAGGTTGCAGAGCCATTCTACTTTGCATGCATGAAGTCACCATAGAAGTGATTTCATAACATCTAATAAAGCAATGACCCTCATGTTCTACGCAAAATTTTAAAAGTCTTATTTCTGACCTACTCAAATACTCATCCAACAATCCAAGAATTTAGCAACATTGTACACTGGAGACCTGTTGGGAGATAGAGACCCCCTAGCTGTTCCACACCCAGCTGGCATTCCGCATTGTAATCAGTGGCATCTTGGATATTCCAAGGAAGAAATTGGGAACTAGAGCAAAGAAGGGAGCAAAGTCACAAAAATGCATCCATTGAGGCCCTCCAGCTGTGTGTTTACTGCTCAAAGCCAGTGACACACAGTAAATAATATATACGTCTGTTTAGATGATAAGTAAGTAGACAGATGATAGATTAGATAGATAGATAATAGATGATAAATAGATAGATAGATGAGAGATAGATGAAATAGTTCATGAAATTGTGAAACCTAATAAGTCTCAAATCTGTGGGTCAGGCAATAGATTGGTGAATTCTGAATCATTTGGTTGCAGGGTCAGACTAACCTAAAATCTGCAAGACAAAAGATAGACTGAAAGTCTCTACTAACGTAAGACCAAGGGTTTAGAGGACCATCACAAAACAAATACAGGATTGTGGGAGAGCTCAAGCTTTCACTGAATATCCACCTACATTGTGACAAAGACCATAGCCTCAATGGACTGTCTCTTCCAACTATTTGACTGGTCACATGGAATCACACAATTGAAAAGGATTACAGAAGACCTGCCAAATCTCTGAAAGCCTTCCCTAGTCTAATTCATTTGTAATACTGACCATCACTAGTGATCAATCAACTATACAAGGTAAACTCCACCTTGTTAAATACCTTTGCCTTAGAGCCTGTCCTAGAATTATCCAAACTGTAGCAGTTTTCTTCCAATTTTACTTATTTTCTATACCAATTCTTATTTGTCATTGGTCAGGCACTGTTACCTGGAAGATGAACTCTCCAGAATAATTGGTATATTCCAACCAGACAAAGAAAAATGAAAAGAGAGCGATATATATATATATATATATATATATATATATATATGAAGGAAGGGAGGAAGGAAAGGAAGGAGGGAGAGAGGGAGGGAGGGAGGGATTCCTCATGGAGGGATTATAGGTAGTGTAGTAGGCCTAGCAAGATTGGGAACCTTGAATGTTGAGGGGATACTTGTAGATGAACCCCTACAGCAGCCTTGCCATGATCATTTCCCAATGCCAGCTACCCATTAACTAGAAACTTAAGGTCATGGACTCAGAGTCTTTAGCTGGGTCACATGATAGTTGTTCATTTAACCCAAGTCATTTCTATGTCATTTACAAAGGAGAGAGCCTCGTTCATACATCAAAGCTTGGCACAAACACAATATAGGCTATGACATCTAGGACAAGACATAGATAATTGAACGTTGAGAGGTAAATGTTCTTGTTAGTCTCATGCTATTTATTCCTCAAAATACATCTTAAATCTCAAAGATAAAATATGTATTATATTTTAGGACCAACTTTGCTATCTGGAATTTGTTGGCTTTTGTTCAGCTTTTAACATGGTTCACTCATTACAATCTCTTTGAGAGTACCTCTATCAATGCTCTATTTAACAGAAGTCATTTTTATAAATCATATAATGCCATTACTCAATATTAATTTATTTCTCTTAATCTGCTTATGAATCCCACATAGTGATCCTTCATTGCATAAAGAAATATTTATTTCCTTATGCTCTAAATTTACTACTCTCTTAATTTCTCTTCATGTCTCCATGGCAAACTTCACACTGACACGTTTGGAAAGAGACGTTCACTCAACCTATTGCTCATAACTCATTTAAAAACTAGAGCACCATTTATACTCTAACCAATTGCTGGATTTCTGCCCTGGAACTTAAACAGTTTAAATGGCAAATTTGAAAGCCACAATTAAAATATTTCATTATCCTGTGAAGATGATCGCTTGCATTTTCATAAGTGTTTTAAATACTGTGAATCTTTTCGCCATCTTCTGCACATTTTGTGTAAGCACACTAACATATCTCATGAGATGATTCAAACAATCATTCATTTAGATGTGAAATTATGCTTAAAATAATCAAAGTAAACAGATTTACACTACATTACAAAAATCGTGCCTATGCAGTTTTCATAAGCTCATCTGAACTTCATTATAAAAATTACCTTGATTTAATGAAATATAAAAAATTATACACTAATATTGGATTATTGTTACCTTGGGGATTAATTTTTCTCAATTATTTTTAAATGGCTGTCTTCTGATGTTCATATTTATAATTTTAATTATGAAATTTTAAATACTTATATGTAAAGAAATAAAAATGTAAATAATTAACACTCCAAGCTTTGTGAAAATGCTTTAATGTGGAAATTGATGCATGTTGTTTTCCTTGTCTGAAGATCCTGTCCTGACCATATCATACTACTTTTTTGCATACTTTTTATCAAACTTATTGAGATATAATTTACAGCCATAAAGTCCACCCATTTAAAGTGAACAAGTCAATGAGTTGTAGGGTATTCACTGATGTACACTAAAAGAGTGTCTTCGATCCCACCAACACCAAGTAACTTGTGACTCCTGGCTATCCCATACAGGCTTTTCAAAACTGTGTACTTCTTTATGGGAGTAGACAGTCTCCTCTTTTTCCCATGGGATGACTGGTGGGTTTGAGCTGTGACTTTGTACTTAACAGTCCAACACTGATACCACAAAGCCACCAGGACACTGTGCTTTCTTAGACTAATTTAATCATATTGTAAAATTATCAATTTCAAAAAAAGAACAAGAAACATTTGAGTAAGTTGAGGCAAGTTCTTCCAAACACAAATTCAAATATCTACTAGATTATACAATATCAATTTGCTTTTTATGTAGCTCAAATATACTCAATTTTATCATTTCCCACAGCTTAACCTTTTTTGGGGGTGAGAGGGCATCACTGCCCTCTGGTGGTGGGAGTAGGAGGCCCAGCCTTTGCTCCGTGGAGCTGGAATTGAACCTCCATCTCAGTGGGCCGCAGTCCCGAGCACAACCGCTGTGCCACCGGGGCTCAGCCTCAGCTCAACCTTTTTAATTGCCAAAGATATATGTAAAATTTGATCAGTTAAAAAATGAGCTCATTTTCTTTCCCTTAGAAGATTTATACTTTTATGCTTTCCACTTTAATAGCTAATCTATCAAAAAAGAAAAGCAAATACAATGAATGGCTTCAAGCACCTTAAAGTTCTTCCTTCCTTAAACTCCTTAATAAAGGAAACCAGCCTTTAGTTATTACAGTTTTTTTGCAATCTTTATATTATCCACACTGCCTTGCCAATACTTTCAAATAAGTCTTTTTTTTTGTCTCTTTTTGTTCTCCTACTTTCAGTGATAATGAATTATTTCTAGTGAGTTGTTTATTTTATTATTCCACTTTTTGATCCCTGTGGTTTCTTAAAATGTTATTCTATTCTTAACACCCTAGTCAACACTAACTCATACATTATTTCTTAGCTTAAGTACCTACAATTTTAAGTAAGCTTTTTCTGGTCTCCCTCTGGCTCCACCAATTAAATTTTTTTAATCATTACTACATGTTTTCACCATTCCTAGAAGCATAGTTTTGCACAATCTGATGTCAATTAGAGGACTCAGAGTGACTGTCAATCAGGTCATAGCCATTGAGGCTTCTGTGTGAGCATGGACTTCTCCTGAAGATTATGATAAATCCTATATCCCTTTTTGGAGATTCTCTCTCTCTCTCTCTCTCTCTCTCTCTCTCTCTCTCTCTCTCTCTCTCTCTCTCTGCATAGTTCCTGCAAGACCTCCCTGTGGAGACCTCCCTGTGGAAAAGACACATGGAGAGGGACTGATGGAGTCAGACTTCTGAGTCAGAGAAGCCATATATAGACTCCCGGCAGTGTTGAGATACTTACCATGCCAGTTGATACTCAAGACTCCCCAACAATTGGCCTGTGATTGTCCTGCATTTGGTGTCATTGCATGTGTTTCATGCATCTGAAGAGGACTTTATATATTGTTATCGGATCTATGGGCTAATATCTGACTGATGGACTTGATATGGACTGGGCTGGGATGTTTTCTCCATATATAACTGTTCTAAAATATGAAACTCTTTCTTTTACATGTGAGTGTCTGTGGATTTGTTTCTCTAGTCAACCCAGACTAATACAGTAATCATGAATAATCATGCACACATGCGTGCAACACATACTCTCATGTCCACACACACAATCTGCCCCTCAACAGTCATAGTTCCTACGGCTTCTGTAGAAGCTTGCATGGTCCATCAAGACAGATGTGTCCATTCTAAATAACATACACAGAGCAAGTAAAGGGAAAATGGGTCAGAGAATGTGCTGATAAAACTTTAAAAAAATGGATTATACATTGAAAGACACCACTGCAAAGGGGCAATGGGCATTATTCACTGCCTCTGTAGGGGAGCGAGCATCTCCTCATGACTAGCCTAGATTTACTGGTGTCCAGAGCATCGCTTCCTTCTATGTTGCATTACAATAACTTAAAAGAATTCTGAATTTCCTCATTCACCTCCACCTAAGGCACATAATTATTTTGCATTCACTAGTAGCAGCTATGCTCATTTATATGTAGGTTAAGGATAAGAAATATAGCACATGTATGCATTCAGTATATGACCTTAAAAAAAACTCTTGTGACATTTTAAATACTCATTTTCTCCATTTCTAGCTATTCAGATTCAGAATTTTGTGAGAAATGACATTCACCATGTCAGTTACTTTCTCAAAGACAGCTCTCTGTGGGATAACAGGTCTGTCTCTTTCCAAAACCATATTCCTTTTACTACATTGTCTGTTCTTTCATGGATAAATGAACTAGATTCATCCATTGGCCCAGGGAAAGGGGAGAGATGACAAAAGAACTACTGAACAGGTTTAGGAAACTATCAAGTCCCTAACATATTACACATGTCTAGTTCACGTCCACTTCATCCTCAGACGTCAGTTGCATTTACATGGGTATGGAGCTGGTGCTGACGGTGAATGAGTTCCTGGGAGATGAGAAGGAAAAGAGCTTCAAAAGATGATCAGAGTAGAGGAGTAACCAGGGAGACCTCAGAAGAGAGCTTCTATTATGAACCTTTGGTACCTTTGTCACACGAAAAACTGGAGATGAAACATTCTCCATCAACTGAAAGGGTCACTTCTCTTCTGTGTTCACTGCTCTCTGCTGTTTGAGAAATTTGAACGCATTGGGCAGCTAGCTGAAGGTACGCAGTTCCGACCCATCAGTTTTCTCTGCAGGAGAAAGTGACAGCTATTTGCTCTTGTACGCATTTGCCATCTCAGAACCTAAGAAGCAAGTTTATTCTCTTATCTAAGGTTGTGATGCATTGGGACTTTTTTCAATGGCAGTGGATTTGGTTGTCGCCTACAGTGATGCAAATTTTGCAATGATGTGTGATATAGTGAGAACACACCAATTGATGTCAAAAGACCTCTGTGGCCTCTGTTCCACCATGTAGCAGTTTTAGATCCATTCTCTTGATTTTTCATGCACACCAGTAAGACACAAAGAGAAATTATGACTCAGAAAAGTGGTGACAATTAAGCAAAAATCTATGCGTAAGTGTCTTTCTAACAAAGAAGTCACTCAGATATTATTAGGTGCTGTTATGTAAAATTGTTGAAGCAAAGGAAAATTAGAAAAAAAAGGAAAGATAGGTTTTTTAAATAAGGCAAGCCAATTGCATAGTGTGAAGAGTGTGTCACTATAAAAATTATATTAGAAAAAAGAAGACAACAATATTTTCTCTACATTAGAAGTAGATAGATTTTTTTGGCATCACTGCCCTCTGGTGGTGGGAATAGGAGGCCCAGCCTTTGCTCCTGTGGAGCTGGAATTGAACCTCCATGCCAGTGGGCCGCAGTCCCACACACAACCACTATGCCACTGGGTTAATTTATGGGTAAAATCCCCCAACACTTTAAATAAATTATTACATTTTAGAAGTAATTATTCTTTAAGGAGAAAGTGAAAGATACAGACGCTTTTGTAAGAAAACAAAAAGTATATTTTCAAAATGACAATTTAGAGAATGAAGTAGTCTACAACTTTGATCCATTTTTACATAAAAATGCTTAGTATTCGACTGTATCTTCCCTTCAAGATTTTAAAGTGTTTTTTAAGGTTTCAGTATTTTTAAGTTGCTTTTGCTTGTCTTGCTCCATCGGAGTCTTTCCTACCCATGCATAAAGGAACAACACTGGCTCCAATTCACGACCATCCCCAGAATCAATGAAACGTCATTGAAGCACATCCACCATCCTAGAAATATGTGAGCCTTCATTGATAGATAGAGAAGACTTCTGTGAGGAGAATTTCCAGAATGAGGTCTTCCATATGGAAGACACATATTCAGTAAGTGAACTATCGATACCCTCTTAAAAAATTAGACAGCCTTATATATCCTTCCTGTTTAAATTTTTTTTTTTTATTTCTAGATCTACACATAACCGATTCTACTCTTCATCCCTGGGAAGCTTCCCATATCCATATGGAAGAGAGGAGCTGAGAAAAAGGGACATACTTATGGTATCCTGAGATGCAGAAGAAATACTCCTAGAGTGTCCTGGGGGTTTTATACCATGTGGACACATAATATATCTGTAGAATCTTAATCTTCCTCATCCAATGCAGTCCCGGTAGCAGAAACATTCATTTTACTCTGGCCCACTGTTTACATGCTAGTGTGTTCTAGTCTTAGGGTTCCTTATTATTGACTGAGGGTAAAATATAGTTCTGTAAGCATCCAGCTCCTGCGTGCTGATGGAATTTTCTCTTGATGCAGTTATGAAAATGACAATAATAAATAAATGAGCCTCTCCCACATTATAATGCATGTATACAATCCCTGTTCCTCAAAGGGCAGTCTTGAGATTGAGTTCACATGTCGTCTCAGAAATCTGGGCACTCCCTTCCCTATAGTAGTCCTCTTTTCTTCCCCTTAAGTGTCCACAGGGGATAAAAACCCCAGGACACTCTAGGAGCATTTCTTCTGCATCTCAGGATACCATGAGTATGTCTCTTTCTCTCAGTTACTCTCTTTCATATTGATAAGGGAAACTTTCCATGGATGAAGAGTGGGATAGGTTATCTGTAAATCTAGAAATTAAAAGAACTTAAACAGGAAGGATAAGGCTTTCTAATTTTTTAAATATTCAAATTAATAGGCTGAAGACAAACAGGCCTGGATCCTATGGATTTCCAGGATAGAAACCATTCCTCTCAACAACTGATAAGGTTTTCTGCTTCTTCATTCCTTGGCTCTTTGGCTGGTAGAAACATCTAGAGTCTAGAAATCAGTGATATTGACAATCTCCATATTCTTCTTTATTGTGAGCTTTCAGCTTTCTTCTTTTACTTTAGTGACAGAAAATTCGAGACACCACTGCTACACTAGTACATTATTATCCTGAAAGTCTAAATCGTGCACAAGCACATATGTGTAGGGAGAAAAAAAACCCAAATGCGCTGGAGAAACAAAGTGTACTGTGAGATTAAATGTCTAAGTTGGTGGAATATTTGAAGATAGATAGGTAAGATTAATAACTTACTTTTGCTATACCTCACTTAATTTTGCATATGTATATAATAAAAAATCAACAATGCATAATGATTTCTAGAAAATTGACTAATACAATATGATTACCTCTTACTGAAAAGATAATTGCTTCAAAAAGCTACTGACTTATTTTAAATATAGGCAATTCTTATCCTTCCTATTAATTCAAATAATGATTAAATAATGCATTCACTTTAAATTTATATCAAGATCATGTGTTTTCATTGAAAATGCAAATGGAAATGAATTGGTAACAGATTTAAAAAAAAAATTCCAGTGGGCTTCTTAATATTTGCTGTAGAATTTAGCACTCAGAAGTTAATCAAAAGAACTGGCATAGCATTTTCAGGTCCCAATTCCCATATCTGTTTGAAAAGTGGACAGATAAAATACCCTGAAGGAAATGTTCACAACTATTATACTAACATGCGTCAGCAATATGCATGTCCAGAAAATGCAACACAATCTTAAATATTAGAATTTCAAAATGAAAGTTACTCGTCCATCATTCACAGAATTATAATAGTCCCTAACCAACAGCATGCCAGGATATTTTGAAAGATTTTGCATATAATAATGACATGAATGTTTTTCATCACTACCAAAAGAGAAAACCACAGAAAAATTTTAAGAAAACCCACCATAAAATGTGTACAATAATTCTGACTTCCACAATAATGCCTTTTTACAACAAGCATTTATTAATAAAAAGAAGACCTGTGTATTTGACATTTAGAAGGAAGACAAAAAGTTCAGACCATTTTTGACACTTGAACATAAAATGATCGTTATCCTCTGCTGCTGTCAAGTTGATTAGACTTGTGGCCATCATGTAGAATTGAGTAGAATGGCCCCGGGACATTTTCAAGGCTGGAAATCCCAATGAAAGCAGACCTAGATATTTCTCCTGCAGGACTATTGGCCCTTCACACAGCTGTCCTTTTCATTAACAATGTCGTGCTTAACCACAGTGCCACAAGGTCTTTATAGTCACCATCAAAAATGGTAGCACGAAAGTTTAAATATTCTTCTACTAAACAAAAAGTTAGCAGTCCAAGCCCACTCATAGCTACAAAGAAAAAAAAAAAGATCCATGATTCACCATTTCCAGTGAGTCAATTTCAACTCACAGTGTCCATATAGAACAGATAAGAACGTCCCTAGCTGGTATCCAGGTCTATAATCTCTACAGAATAAGGCAATCACATCTTTCTCCCACAAAGCAACTTCTGAATTCAAATGACCCACTATTGGGACTCAGGGGTACCTAACATATGTTCTTTATTTTAGTCCCTTCAGCTTGAAAAATACCTGAGCATATACTTCTCATTGAGGTAGTCTAATTCAATGTCTTTGCACATTTCATTATACTTACTCTGACTTCTCAAACCTCGCCTTGAAATTTTCTTAGTTTTCTGCAACAAAATTCCCTCCATCCACTTGCTTTCACTACTAAACATACAAGAACATGCTTTGGACTATTTCTTGACAGGTATCTGGGGCTTTTCTTTCTTTCCTCTTAACAACATGTGGTTTCTGACTGCTATCCTATGTTGTCTTATGTGTTGATGTGATCCTGGCAGCTATGGCACCAGAATTTCAAAAATCAGCCAGGCTGCCCATACTGAATAGTTTTCAGTAGGGCTTCTAAATTAAGACAGACTAGAAATAGAGATTTGGTGGCTTATTAAAAGATGTCACACAAAATATTATCTATAGCAATGAAACACTGTCTGATATAGAGCGAAAAGTTCTCAAAATACAACTGGAAAGGAGTGGCCTCCTCAAGGTTGAGCTCAACCTTACTGTCATCATAGGAATAACAATTTCAAGACCTTCATTGGCTTATGGGGTAGCACTTAACTGAGAAGAAACAGTTAAAAACATACATAGATAATGAGAATGTGAATTGCATTATGTGTGAATCTTGAAAAATTAAAAACTGTCTGAAACGGAACATACATTGGTGAACCGAACAGGACTAATGTTGCCCAATTTGAATAAGAAAACCATATGCTATGAAAGATAAGTTGAAGAAAATTATATCACATTTATTATGAACAAGAGTATTTTAAGATTTATACTGATGTATATGATGTTAATCATGGGATCATTGGGCTGAGCCCCAGTGGCATAAGTGGTTGAATGCGAGACTGTAGACCGCGGGCTTGGCGGTTCAAATCCAGCGGCGGCTCTCAGGAGCGGCACTAGGTAGCTCCCACCACCACCAGAGGGCAGTGATGCCCCCCAAAAGGCAAAAACAAAAAATTATAATAATGGGATAGTGTCCATAAAATATTACCAGGTAATAAGATTATGGTATTATTTGTTTATTTACCAACCAATAGTGACAACGGTATGGAAACCGAATATTTTTATCAACAGCTATATTCCAAAAGTCTTAAGATATGTAATTAAGTTGGTTTTGATAATTACTGAGAGTTGAGAGTAAAAAAGGATCAGTACTTGGCAATCATAGCCATCTTGATAGAAATAGTGTTTGAGTTCTCATGACAGAACGTTGCAAGACAAATGTCTCAGTTTTTACAAATACTTTTCTTTTCAACACCACGAGTGGGCTGCTAGGTGTATGAGAAGCTCTGGTGGACAGTAGTCGCCCATTCGTCTGCTAACCTAAGCCAGCATCCCCTCCTCAGGAGAAAGACATGACTTTTTACTCCTGTAAAGATTACTGTCTCTCGAAAATTCACAGGGATAGTTTGTCTTCTTGAACTGCCATTTGAAATCTTCTAGGAACAGTTCAACCCCACCCTATAGAATTGCTATGAGTTGGTATCAACTCAATGACAGTGAGTTTTTTGGTATTATATCATCTATATCTATCTATATGCATATGAACCTTAATGGACGGAATACACAGGAAACAAACCCACTACAGTGGAAAGAACCAAGAAAGAAGCTTCATATTATCATTCAGAGAAAAAGCTAGGATATAAAAGTAAAAGGGCCATCACTTGCTCCTATTCAAGTTCAAATTGAAACTGAGGAAAATTCGAAGCCCATGAGAGCCAGTGTATGACAATAGGGATCTCCCACCTGAGTTTAGCTAACATCTCAAGAATAGAGCTGGTAGATTGAACATGAATGACCTAATACCTGACAAGATGTAGAATGATTTCAATGACAAAGCACCATTAGAAAGACAGGACATTTTTTAAAAGGACAAAATAGATATCAAAAGAGGCTCTGAAACTGGCTCTTTAATGTAGAGTACTGAAAAAAGAAAATCAGAAATTACGACCCAAAAGACATTAAATGAATATTTCAAACAGCATCATGAAAGTATAATGAAATATACAAAAATCTGAATACACAAAGCCCAAAAGAAAGAGCACATTCAGCATTTTTCAAACAAAAAGAACTTTAGGAAAAATTCAAGCCTGGAGTTTCAATCCTGAAGGACTCCATCAGTAACTCATTGACACAAGAAACATCAAAAGATAATGCACAGATACACTATCACAAAATGAATTGATTAACTTTAAATCATTTGAAAAGGTTGCATAAGATGAAGTTAAAGAGGAAATCCAAAATACACCGGAGGCCTTAGTGAAAAGTAAGCCTTAGGAATTGATAGATTACCAATAGCAATGTTTCAAGAAATGGATATAACACTGGAGGAACCCCAGATCTCTGCCAAAAAAAATTGGAAAAGGGATACCTGGTTAATTGAAAAAGAAAACCTATTCATATTTCTTTTTGTTTCAAAGAAGGTGATTCAATAAAACTAGGAAATTATAAGGCAACATCAATAATGTCATATGCAAGTAAGATGCTGCTGAAGATAGTTAAAAAGGATTTTCAGCAGTACATCAACAAGGAACTGCCTGAAATTCAAGCTTGATTCAAATGATAATATAAAAAGAGCGATATCAGTGCTGATCTCAGATGTATCTTTGCTGAAAGCAGAAAGATCCAGAAAGAGGTTTATCTCTTTTATTAAGGGAAACTAAAGCTCAGCCGGTTAAAGCCATCTACTAGAGGTATTTCTGTCATGGTAGCACTAGATAATTAAAACATCTAGAAATATAATATCTTAGATGTATTTTACTAGATAATCTTGTTTAACAGTTATTATTCTACCATCTAAACAATGTTATATTGGATTGTTATGCTCTTGGAGTATGTTATTAAAATGTCTCTAATGTCTTATTTAGAAAACTACAATTTGCTTCCTTTCTCCTGTGCTTTCCAACTTTAATTTTTGTCTCTGTCCCTTAATTTCTTTAGATTTAGACTTCTGATGGTATGTTGTTGCCTTGGATATTTGGAGAATAAACACACTACTGAATATTGTTTCATAGTAAATGGAGAGATCATAGAAATACAGCTTTTCTTAAATATGGCTTGTTTTAAACTTTAAAAACACCAGCAGACTTAAAAGAGTTCATTAACTTTATCATCCAAATGTCACCTTTCTCCAAAGCGATTATCTGCCATTTACTTCATGATTTATTTAGCTTATTTAATATAAATAGTAAAACAATTAGAATCTGATATCAAATGGTTTTCTGAGAAAGTATGGAATAGAAAATAAGTGATATTTTATTGCACAATATTTTTATAACAAAACTAATGCATAATGTGATACATTTCTTAGGCCTTCAAGTAGATTTGATTTTAATAGGATTAAAAAGCCAGGATGTCACTTTGAGATCTGAAGTGTGTCTGATTCAACCCATAGTATTTTCCGTTACCTCATACGCATGTGAGATTTGGACACTGAATAAGGAAGGCCAGAGAAAAATGTAATTATTGTTGTTGTCAAAGAATAGTGGATATGCCACGCAGAAGAACAAAGGAATATATCTTGGTAGAAGGAAAGTCAAAATGCTCTTTACAAGAAAGGTGTGAGACGTTGTGTCTTGTACTTTGCACATGTTATCAGTATTTTCCACTATGCATGATGAAATAGACATCTGTGAAATAGCAGATGACCCCTGAAAACATGGCTTTTACATGGAGGCAACAATGGCTGAAGCATTGTGTAGATGATGCAGACTTATGAAATGTTTCCTTCTTTTGTATATCAGGCCCTTTTGAGTTAGATCTGATTTGAGGATACATGACAGCTTCATAAGTATGCCACTTATGCAAATTATTTAGAACCCTGTTTCTTGTTTACCAGGTACCTCCTGTAATCCAGTCTTCACCTGAACCACTAATCCAGTAAACCAATCTAGTCCCAAATTATATGACTGAATATTACTTCATATTTTTTTGTGTTTTTTTTAATTTTGTTTATTTTTTTGGGGGGGGGGGCATCACTGCTCTCCGGCGGTGGGAGTAGGAGGCCCAGCCCCACTACTGGAATTGAACCAACGTCCCAGTGGGCCGCAGTCCAGCGCACAACCACTACGCCACTGGGGCTCAGCCCATATTTTTTTTTGTTTAAGAAAGAGCTTTATATAAAAGAGCAATTGTATATCGAGAAGACATACCAGCCCCAGATCAAGCCCCAAAGTCAGATATTAGCCCATATGTTTGAAATCAATCTATAAAATCCTTTTCAGACTCACAGAATGCATGTGATTATGTCAAATGAAGGAAAATCACAAGTCGGTGTGTGGAAAGTCTTGTGGATCCAGTAGCAGTAGAAGCCTCTCAGCACTGGTGTGGGTCTCCATGTGACTCCTCCAGTTCCAGGGCTTTAGTGTAGATCCACGTATCTTGTCATTAAGAAGGTGAAGCAGAGAGTGTGAGTGTATCTGACCTCCCGTGAGCTATTTATTATCTCCATGGTGCCTCCAAATGAGGCCATCAAGCTGTGATCTGATTAATAGGCTAGACTCCACCTTTTTGAAAGTTGACAGGAGATTATGTAACTGCCACAGCAAATACCCATGTATAAATGTATATGTAGTCACACTCTCCTTTTCACACTTCCATGCAATTGCTCTTTAAGCTCTATTACTGCTGGATTGTGTGTATAGCAGTATTGACCTATGCTGCCTTTAATTCTTGCATTTCTCTCAATATTTTTATCTGTTTCATTTTTTTTGCCAAGCATCTTCTTTCCTCTTTAGTCACATTAGCATTTCTAAATCCACTTCAAATTTGAAGCCTGTGCCCCTCATTTCTTTTTTCCTCCACCTTTCTCCAAACTATTGCTAAATGATAAAACTAGGCACTTGGAAAGATTCTCTCACTTCCTTTACACACCAACATTTTTGGAAAATATCCATTTTCTTCACATCTTGCCTATTTATAGCTTTTATTCTGTTTCTCCTTTATTTTTGTGTTTAAAAAATGGAAACATTGACTTAAACAGGTTCATTTTAAGTCTTAAATGTGTAAAAGATCAATTAAAAAAAGAAAATATGGTTTATATTGCAGTAAACCAGAAATGCCTTCTTTCACAACTTTGGAAACAAAATGCTGTATTCTGTTTTATTGTTCTGCTTTCTGGGGGAAAAATATCTGTACAGGTACTATATTTTCTCGTCCTGGCAGACTGAATATGTGCTTTTGCATCTCACATTAAGTTTTGATTAAATATGAGCATAAATATTTTACATGACATATACCTTTGTCCTTTAGCATTTTTCAAACAGAAATTATTTATCCTTATGTAATTATGCACACCATATTTTTATTTTATTTTATATCTTAGATATATTCTGTTCTCTCCATATTTTATGTTTTGCTGAGTTGATCAGATTACTCTAATCTTACTTTTGATGGTTGTATACTTTTTTCTTAAACAACATCTTCCATAATTTATAAATTGATATAAATTTCTATTTTTCACCAAGCAACAAGAACATTCAGTGGTTGCGAGAATAAGACAAAAGGAGAATTTAGAATTACTTCTTCCCCCTTCCTCAGTTCATGTGGTGTTATTGCTTGAAGCCACTAAAATATTAGTTACCATTTCATCTATGTAATTTGTAACTCATACCACTCATATTTAAAATATCTTAACAAATATACTGATCTTCATATTCACACTATGAAAAATATTTTAATATACAGATAATTTTGCTTCCCTTTTATCAATATTGACATTTTAAAAAGCAATTCATAAAGACTCTCATTTGTGATGCAAATTGTATCAACACAGACCCTCTCATGTGTTATACATTGGCTACCATCAAGTCTGTCTGACTCATAGGGACCCCTCCAGGACAAAGCAGAAATGCCCC
The DNA here is from genome assembly GCA_004026705.1 of Nesogale talazaci. Lineage (NCBI taxonomy): Eukaryota > Metazoa > Chordata > Mammalia > Afrosoricida > Tenrecidae > Nesogale > Nesogale talazaci. Next base: position 2,023 of record PVJH01033702.1, on the reverse strand, counting down.
TGTGAGTTTCTGAGACAGTATCTGCTTAGGGGATTAGAAAACCTCATTATCTCCTCACAAATCACCCACTGGTTTACAACTGCTGACCTCGCAGATGGAAGTGCAGCACAGAGCCACAACTCCATCAAGGCTCCTCTCTCACGGTAGTGAGTAGAAATTATTCGTCGGTATTGAAAGGAGAAGACGTGGTGATGAAAATCTTCTCAGATACACCTGAGTAAGAATTCTAATTTACCAACGTGGCCGCCTCTTTTCTTGTTGTCCAGGGAAGTTCTGCATTACTTAACAGAATTTGCTAATGATCTATCCATTCGCTTATCCCCAAATCTTACCAATGTCATGTGATAATTAAGCTGATTTAAAAATAATAATGAGGACTGAAAATCCACAAGTGAAATATTTAATATGCAACATAGTGAATAGCTATTTCTTGCACCTCCATACTTCATCTTTGTCTTTTTGCCGTTGTTATGCTGAACTGCTATGAAGTTCTAATCTGCCTTTGCTAATGTCTCCTATTGTCTTCCCACTCTCGCGGCTTCTAAAACAAAAAAGGGAAGCAGAGCACAGAACCTCATTCGCCCAAGCTGGAATTTTCCTTTCTACTTAATGGTAGGATGTAACAAAAATGATTATTAAGTATATTTATAAGATATTATTGCATTGTTTTTCTCTTTATCTCTTAACTTAGCAAGTCAATTACATTATTTTTCAATTGCAAGATTTGTTTTAATTTCAGATACTGTACATTGTGATGTACTTTTTGAGTAATTATACGTCTTAACTTACAATTGAATGGAAGTCTGGCTAGCAAGGCATAATCATAAATTGAAATTAAGAGTTTTCTCATTGCACTCTATGACTTTTTCAGCTATATTATTTCATTTGTCATTTCCCAGGCTGGTTGCCTTTTCTTTACTCCTGTGTCCTAATTTTTCTTTCTCTGTGGAAGGTTGAAGGAAGTTCTCCTCTTTCTTATATTATCAAGATTTTATACTACTCCAACTGGGAATTCAAATGTTCCCTTTGTTCCTTTACAGTTTGAATCATGTGTTTTAAATAGTTACATCACTTTTGTCTCTTTCATACTGTATTGCATCAATGAGAGTTAATTATCTTGGTTATATATACCTCCTTATACAGTCTTCAAATTTTGTTTTTTAATTTCAAAATCTTTCTATTATTCCAAGATCTGAAAAGATGGGAAAACACTTTTTCAGAGATGTTATCAATAGAGACCAGTCACTGGAAGATGATCAGATGCTTGGTAAAGTGCAGGGTTTGTGAAAATGACAAGGGTTGACCAAGTGGTTGCAACAGTAATACGGAGGGTGCAGGCCTCAGCAGGATTTGCTTCTGCTGTGAGTCAGAACCGACTGTGTGGCAGGGGATAACAATGCTCTTGGTGAAGTTTTCCCCAGGAAATGTATCGCTAACAAATCCTGTTTCGAAGAGGACTGGTCAAATCTACTGTCATTTAGTCATTTCCAAATGACAGCAGCTATAGAACATGGTTCACAATGGCACCATAGAATGTTCAAGGTTGTAAGTCTCTTAGGAAGTAGGCCGGCACCCCTTCCTCTTGACGGTGGGGGGAAGGGGAGGGAAGAAGGGAGGTCTGGTGGGTTCAAACTGCTGAGTTGTTGTTTAGCCCATGTGCACATGAATAAGCTGTGCCATCAGGGCTCTAAAATTCAAGACATCTGAGTCATAAAGTGTGTGGCACTGAGGGGTAGGCTAATTTGTTCATTCAAAGTCAATCAGCCAATGCAAGGGAGAAAGACGAGGTTGTCTGCTCCTATACAGATTCATCATCTTGAACACCTTATATAGGGGCTATGATGAGTCAGAATTTATTTGAAGGCAATGTTCTTTATGCCTCATTGTTTGCTCTTTGAGGTCATTATATTTTTAAGCATGTATCCTGAAGTATAAGCAGATGTATATGCAGAAAAATTAGGTCAAGCATGGTCATTTCAGTATTATTTACAATAACAAATGCTGGTGAGGTACATAAAATGTT